>BTHF01000046.1:0-98459 GCA_033242345.1 Citrus unshiu
CGAGTCCGGCGGACGAAGTCGGCCAGCCCACCCCCCAAGGCTATAGCCCACCCGTTTTTGTGTCCTTTTTTCCGCTGGACGAACTTGGCGCCCCGGACTTTGGGCGGTTATTTTTGGGCGCGGCCATGCCCGTGGCCTATTTTTGGCACATGGAGGCCACTTGCAAAGTCTCGCGCCATTCCGAGTCCGGCGGACGAAGTCGGCCAGCGCCACCCCCCAACGCTATAGCCCACCCGTTTTTGTGGCCTTTTTCCGCTGGACGAACTTGGAGCCCCGGACTTCGGGCGGTTATTTTTGGGCGCGGCCATGCCAGTGGCCTATTTTTGACACATGGAGGCCGCTCGCAAAGTCTCGCGCCATTCCGAGTCCGGCGGACGAAGTCGGCCAGCTCCACCCACCAAGGCTATTGCCCACCCGTTTTTGTGGCCTTTTTCCGCTGGACGAACTTCGCGCCCCCGCCTTCGGGCGGTTATTTTTGGGTAAAGCTGCGCCCAGGGCCTATTTTCCGCACACGAAGGCTGCTCAAAAAGTCTCGCGCCATTCCAAGTCCGGCGGACGAAGTTGGCCTGCCCCACCCCCCAAGGCTATTGCCCACCCATTTTTGTGGCCTTTTTCGGCTGGACGAACTTGGCGCCGCGGCCTTCGTGCGGTTATTTTTGGGCGCGGCTGTGCCCGGGGCCAATTTTCGACGTACAGAGGCCGCTCGCAAAGTCTCGCGCCATTCCGAGTCCGGCGGAAGAAGTTGGCCAGCCCCACCCCCCAAGGCCATAGCCCACCCGTTTTTGTGGCCTTTTTCCGCTGGACGAACTTGGCGCCCTGGCCTTCGGGCGGTTATTTTTGGGCGCTCCTGTGCCCGGGGCCTATTTTTGGCACACGGAGGCTGCTCGCAAAGTCTCACGCCATTCCGAGTCCGGCGGACGAAGTGGGCCAGCCCCACCCCCCAAGGCTATAGCCCACCCGTTTTTGTGGCCTTTTTCCGCTGGACGAACTTGGTGGCCCGGCCTTCGGGCTGTTATTTTTGGGCGCGGCCGTGACCGTGTCCTATTTTTGGCACACGGAGGCCGATCGCAAAGTCTCGCGCCATTCCGAGTCCGACGGCCCCACCCCCCAAGGCTATAACCCACCCGTTTTTGTGGCCTTTTTCCGTTGGACGAACTTGGCGCCCCGAACTTCGGGCGATTATTTTTGGGCGCGGCCACGCCCACAGCCTATTTTTGGCACACAGAGGCCGCTCGCAAAATCTCGCGCCATTCCGAGTCCGGCGGACGAAGTCGGCCAGCTCCACCCACCAAGGCTATTGCCCACCCGTTTTTGTGGCCTTTTTACGCTGGACGAACTTCGCGCCCCTGCCTTCAGGCGGTTATTTTTGGGTAAAGCTGCGCCCAGGGCCTATTTTCCGCACACGAAGGCTGCTCAAAAAGTCTCGCGCCATTCCAAGTCCGGCGGACGAAGTTGGCCTGCCCCACCCCCCAAGGCTATTGCCCACCCATTTTTGTGGCCTTTTTCGGCTGGACGAACTTGGCGCCTTGGAATTCGGGCGGGTATTATTGGGCGCGGCCTTGCCCGCAGCCTATTTTTGGCACCCGGAGGCCGCTCGCAAAGTCTCTCACCATTCCGAGTGCGGCGGACGAAGTCGGCCAGCCCCACCCCCCAAGGCTATAGCCCACCCGTTTTTGTGGCCTTTTTCCGCAGGACGAACTTGGCGCCCTGGAATTCGGGCGGTTATTTTTGGGCGCGGCCATGCCCGCGGCCTATTTTTGGCACACGGAGGCCGCTCGCAAAGTCTCGCGCCATTCCGAGTCCGGCGGATGAAGTCGGCCAGCCCCACCCCCCAAGGCTATAGCCCACCCGTTTTTGTGGCCTTTTTCCGCTGGACGAACTTGGCGCCCCGTACTTCGGGCGGTTATTTTTGGACGCGGCCATACCCGCAGCCTATTTTTGGCACACGCAGGCCGCTCGCAAAGTCTCGCTTCTTTCCGAGTCCGGCGGCCCTACCCCCCATGGCTATAGCCCACCCGTTTTTGTAGCCTTTTTCCGCTGGACGAACTTGACGCCCCGGACATCGGGCAGTTATTTTTGGGTGCGGCCGTGCCCGCGGCCTACTTTTGGCACACGGAGGCCGCTCGCAAAATCTCGCGCCATTCCGAGTCCGGCGGACGAAGTCGGCCAGCTCCACCCACCAAGGCTATTGCCCACCCGTTTTTGTGGCCTTTTTCCGCTGGACGAACTTCGCGCCCCCGCCTTCGGGCGGTTATTTTTGGGTAAAGCTGCACCCAGGGCCTATTTTCCGCACACGAAGGCTGCTCAAAAAGACTCGCGCCATTCCAAGTCCGGCGGACGAAGTTGGCCTGCCCCACCCCCCAAGGCTATTGCCCACCCATTTTTGTGGCCTTTTTCGGCTGGACGAACTTGGCGCCGCGGCCTTCGTGCGGTTATTTTTGGCGCGGCTGTGCTCGGGGCCAATTTTCGACGTACAGAGGCCGCTCGCAAAGTCTCGCGCCATTCCGAGTCCGGCGGAAGAAGTTGGCCAGCCCCACCCCCCAAGGCCATAGCCCACCCGTTTTTGTGGCCTTTTTCCGCTGGACGAACTTGGCGCCCCGGCCTTCGGGCGGTTATTTTTGGGCGCTGCTGTGCCCGGGGCCTATTTTTGGCGCACGGAGGCTGCTCGCAAAGTCTCGCGCCATTCCGAGTCCGGCGGACGAAGTGTGCCAGCCCCACCCCCCAAGGCTATAACCCACCCGTTTTTGTGGCCTTTTTCCGCTGGACGAACTTGGCGCCCCGGCCTTCGGGCGGTTATTTTTAGGTGTGGCTGTGCCCGGGGCTATTTTCGGCACAAGGAGGCCGCTCGCAAAGTCTCGCGCCATTCGGAGTCCGGCGGACGAAGTTGGCCAGCCCACCCCCCAAGGCTATAGCCCACCCGTTTTTCTGGCCTCTTTCCGATGGACGAACTTGGCGCCCCGGCCTTCGGGAGGTTATTTTTGGGCGAGGCTGTGGCCGGGGTCTATTTTCGGCGGACGGAGGCCGCTCGCAAAGTCTCGCGCCATTCCGAGTCCGGCGGACGAAGTGTGCCAGCCCCACCCCCCAAGGCTATAACCCACCCGTTTTTGTGGCCTTTTTCCGCTGGACGAACTTGGCGCCCCGGCCTTCCGTCTGTTATTTTTGGGCGCGGTGGTGCCCGAGGCCTATTTTCGGCACACGGAGGCCGCTCGCAAAGTGTCACACCATTCCGAGTCCGGCGGACGAAGTGGGCCAGCCCCACCCCCCAAGGCTATAGCCCACCCGTTTTTGTGGCCTTTTTCCGCTGGACGAACTTGGCGCCCCGGCCTTCGGCCGGTTATTTTTGGGCGCGGCCGTGCCCAGGACCAATTTTCGGCACACGGAGGCCGCTCGCAAAGTCTCGTGCCATTCCGAGTCCAGCGGACGAAGTTGGCCAGCCCCAGCCCCCAAGACTATAGCCCAACCGTTTTTGTGGCCTTTTTCCGCTGGACGAACATGGCGCCCCGGCCTTCGGTCGGTTATTTTAGGGCACGGCTGTTCTTGGGGCCTATGTTCGGCACACGGAGGCCGCTCACAAAGTCTTGCGCCATTCCGAGTCCGGCGGACGAAGTTGGCCAGCCCCACCCCCCAAGGCTATAACCCACCCGTTTTTGTGGCCTTTTTCCGCTGGACGAACTTGGCGCCTCGGACTTCGGGCGGTTATTTTTATGCGCGGCTGTACCCAGGGCCTATTTTCAGTACACGGAAGCCGCTCGCAAAATCTCACGCCATTCCGAGTCCGGCGGACGAAGTCGGCCAGCCCACCCCCCAAGGCTATAGGCCACCCATTTTTGTTGCCTTTTTCCGCTGGACGAACTTGGCGCCCCGGCCTTCGGGTGGTTATTTTTGGGCGCGGCTGTGCCCAGGTCCAATTTTCGGCACACAGAGGCCGCTCGCAAAGTCTCGCGCCATTCCGAGTCCAGCGGACGAAGTTGGCCTGCCCCAGCCCCCAAGGCTATAGCCCAACCGTTTTTGTGGCCTTTTTCCGCTGGACGAACTTGGCGCCCCGGCCTTCGGCCGGTTATTTTTGGGCGCGGCCGTGCCCAGGTCCAATTTTCGGCACACCGGAGGCCGCTCGCAAAGTCTCGTGCCATTCCGAGTCCAGCGGACGAAGTTGGCCAGCCCCAGCCCCCAAGACTATAGCCCAACCGTTTTTGTGGCCTTTTTCCGCTGGACGAACATGGCGCCCCGGCCTTCGGTCGGTTATTTTAGGGCACGGCTGTTCTTGGGGCCTATGTTCGGCACACGGAGGCCGCTCACAAAGTCTTGCGCCATTCCGAGTCCGGCGGACGAAGTTGGCCAGCCCCACCCCCCAAGGCTATAACCCACCCGTTTTTGTGGCCTTTTTCCGCTGGACGAACTTGGCGCCTCGGACTTCGGGCGGTTATTTTTATGCGCGGCTGTACCCAGGGCCTATTTTCAGTACACGGAAGCCGCTCGCAAAATCTCACGCCATTCCGAGTCCGGCGGACGAAGTCGGCCAGCCCACCCCCCAAGGCTATAGGCCACCCATTTTTGTTGCCTTTTTCCGCTGGACGAACTTGGCGCCCCGGCCTTCGGGTGGTTATTTTTGGGCGCGGCTGTGCCCAGGTCCAATTTTCGGCACACAGAGGCCGCTCGCAAAGTCTCGCGCCATTCCGAGTCCAGCGGACGAAGTTGGCCTGCCCCAGCCCCCAAGGCTATAGCCCAACCGTTTTTGTGGCCTTTTTCCGCTGGACGAACTTGGCGCCCCGGCCTTCGGCGGTTATTTTTGGGCGCGGCCATGCCCAGGTCCAATTTTCGGCACACGGAGGCCGCTCGCAAAGTCTCGTGCCATTCCGAGTCCAGCGGACGAAGTTGGCCAGCCCCAGCCCCCAAGACTATAGCCCAACCGTTTTTGTGGCCTTTTTCCGCTGGACGAACATGGCGCCCCGGCCTTCGGTCGGTTATTTTAGGGCACGGCTGTTCTTGGGGCCTATGTTCGGCACACGGAGGCCGCTCACAAAGTCTTGCGCCATTCCGAGTCCGGCGGACGAAGTTGGCCAGCCCCACCCCCCAAGGCTATAACCCACCCGTTTTTGTGGCCTTTTTCCGCTGGACGAACTTGGCGCCTCGGACTTCGGGCGGTTATTTTTATGCGCGGCTGTACCCAGGGCCTATTTTCAGTACACGGAAGCCGCTCGCAAAATCTCACGCCATTCCGAGTCCGGCGGACGAAGTCGGCCAGCCCACCCCCCAAGGCTATAGGCCACCCATTTTTGTTGCCTTTTTCCACTGGACGAACTTGGCGCCCCGGCCTTCGGGCAGTTATTTTTGGGCGCAGTTGTGTCCGCGGCCTATTTTTGGCACACGGAGGCCGCTCGCAAAGTCTCGCGCCATTCCGAGCCCGGCGGACGAAGTTGGCCAGCACCACCCCCCAAGGCTATAGCCTACCCGTTTTTGTGGCCTTTTTCCACTGGAAGAACTTGGCGCCCCGGCCTTCGGCCGGTTATTTTTGGGCGTGGCTGTACTCGGGGCTTATTATCGGCACACAAAGGCCGCTCGCAAAGTCTCACCCCATTCCGAGTCCGGCGGACGAAGTCGGCCGGCCCCCACCCCCCAAGGCTATAGCCTACCCGTTTTTGTGGCCTTTTTCCGCTGGAAGAACTTGGCGCCCTCGCCTTCGGGTGGTTATTTTTGGGCGCGGCTGTGCCCGGGGCCTATTTTCGGCACACGGAGGACGCTCACAAAGTCTCGCGCCATTTTGAGTCCGGTGGACAAAGTTGGCCAGCCCCACGCCCCAACGCTATAGCCCACCCGTTTTTGTGGACTTTTTCCGCTGGAACGAACATGGCGCCCCAGCCTTCGGGCGGTTATTTTTGTATGCGGATGTGCCCGGGGCCTAATTTCGGCACACGGAGGCCGCTCACAAAGTCTAGTGCCATTCCGAGTCCGGCGGACGAAGTCGGCCAGCCCCACCCCCCAAGTAGCCCACCCGTTTTTGTGGCCTTTTTCCGCTGGACGAACTAGGCGCCCCTGCCTTCGGGTGGTTATTTTTGGGAACAGCTGTTCCCGGGGCCTATTTTCGGCACACGGAGGCCGCTCGCAAAGTCTCGCGCCATTCCGAGTCCGGCGGACGAGGTTGGCCAGCCCCACCCCCCAAGGCTATAGCCCACCCGTTTTTTTGGCCTTTTTCCGCTGGACGAACTTGGCGACCCGGCCTTCGGTTGGTTATTTTTGGGTGTGGCTGTGGCCGGGGCCTATTTTCGGCACACGGAGGCTGCTCGCAAAGTCTCGTGCCATTCCGAGTCTGGCGGACGTTGTTCGCCAGCCCCACCCCCCAAGGCTATAGCCCACCCGTTTTTGTGCCCTTTTTCCGCTGGACGAACTTCGCGCCCCGGCCTTTGGGGGGTTATTTTTGGGTGCGGCTGTGACCGGGGCCTATTTTCGTTACACGGAGGCCGCTTGCAAAGTATAGCGCCATTCCGAGTCCGGCAGACGAAGTTGGCCAGCCCCACCCCCCAAGGCTATAGCCAACCCGTTTTTGTGGCATTTTCCGCTGGACGAACTTGGCGCCCCCGGCCTTCGGGCGGTTATTTTTTGCCACGGCTGTACCCGGGGACTATTTTCAGCACACCAGAGGGCGCTCGCAAAGTCTCGCGCCATTCCGAGTCTGGCGGATGAAGTTGGCCAGCCCCACCCCCCAAGGCTATAGCCAACCCCGTTTTTGTGGCCTTTATCCGCTGGACGAACATGGCGCCCCGCCTTCGGGCGGTTATTTTTGGGTACGGCTGTGCCCGGGGCCTATTTTCAGCACACGGAGGCCGCTCGCAAAGTCTCGCGCCATTCCGAGTCCGGCGGACGAAGTTAGCCAGCCCCACCCCCCACGGCTATAGCTCACCCGTTTTTGTGGCCTTTTTCCGCTGGACGAACTTGGCGCACCGGCCTTCGGGCGGTTATTTTTTCGGAGCGGCTGTGCCCGGGGCCTATTTTCGGCACACGGAGGCCGCTCGCAAAGTCTCGCGCCATTCCGAGTCCAGCGAACGAAGTCGCCCAGCCCCATCCCCCAAGGCTATATCCCACCCGTTTTTGTGGCCATTTTCCGCTGGACGAACATGGCGCCCCGGCCGTCGGGTGGTTATTTTTGGGCGCGGCTGTGCCCGGGGCCTATTTTCGGCACATGGTGGGCCGCTCGCATAGTCTCACGCCATTCCGAGTCCGGCGGACGAAGTTGGCCAGCCCCACCCCCCAAGGCTATAGCCCACCCGTTTTTGTGGCCTTTTTCCGCAGGACGAACTTGGCAACCCGGACCTTCGGGCGGTTTATTTTTCAGAGCGGCTGTGCCTGGGGCCTATTTTCGGCACTCGGAGGCTGCTCACAAAGTCTCGCGCCATTCGGAGTCCGGGCGGACGATGTTGGCCAGCCCCACCCCCAAAGGCTATATCCCACCCATTTTTTGTGGCCTTTTTCCGCTGGACGAACCTGGCGCCCCGGCCTTCGGCCGGGTTATTTTAGGGCGCGCTGTGCCCGGTTCCTATTTTCAGCACACGGAGGGCGCTCACAAAGTCTCCCGCCATTCCGAGTCCGGCGGACGAAGTTGGCCAGCCCCACCCGCCAAGGCTATAGCCCACCCGTTTTTGTGGCCTTTTTTCCGCTTGACGAACTTGGCGCCCCGGCCTTCGGTCGGTTATTTTTGGGCTCGGCTGCGCCCGGGGCCTATTTTCGGCACATTGGAGGCCACTCGCAAAGTCTCGCGCCATTCCGAGTCCGGCGGACGAAGTTGGCCAGCCCCACCCCCCAAGGCTATAGCCAACCCGTTTTTGTGGCCTTTTTCCGCTGGACGAACTTGGCGCCCCGGCCTTCGGGCGGTTATTTTTGGGCGCGGCTGTGCCGGGGGCCTATTTTCAGCAGACGGAGGCCGCTCACAAAGTCTCGCGCCATTCCGAGTCCGGCGGACGAAGTGGGCCAGCCCCACCCCCGAAGGCTATAGCCCACCCATTTTTCTGGCCTTTTTTCGATGGACGAACTTGGCGCCCCGGCCTTTGGGCGATTATTTTTGGGCGCGGCTGTGCCCGAGGCCTATTTTCGGCACACAAGAGGCCGCTCGCAATGTCTCGCGCCATTCCGAGTCCGCGGACGAAGTTGGCCAGCCCCATCGCCCAAGGCTATAGCCCACCCGTTTTTGTGGCCCTTTTCCGCTGGACGAACTTGGCGCACCGGCCTTCGGGCGGTTATTTTTTGGAGCGGCTGTGCCCGGGGCCTATTTTCGCACACGAAGGCCGCTCGCAAAGTCTCGCGCCATTCCGAGTCCAGCGGACGAAGTCGGCCAGCCCCATCCCCCAAGGCTATATCCCACCCGTTTTTGTGCCATTTTCCGCTGGACGAACTTGGCGCCCCGGCTGTCGGGCGGTTATTTTTGGGCGCGGCTGTGCCCGGGGCCTATTTTCGGCACACGGAGGCCGCCTCGCAAAGTCTCACGCCATTCCGAGTCCGGCGGACGAAGTGGGCCAGCCCCACCCCCCAAGGCTATTGCCCACCCGTTTTTGTGGCCTTTTTCCGCTGGATGAACATGGCGCCACGGCTTTCGGGCGGTTATTTTTGGGCATGGCTGTGCCCAGGGCCTATTTTTGGCACATGGAGGGCGCTCGCAAAGTCTCGCGCCATTCCGAGGACCGGGCGGACGAAATTGTCCACCCCTACCCCCCAAGGCTATAGCCCACCCCCGTTTTTGTGGCTTTTTTCCGCTGGACGAACTTGGCGCCCCGGCCTTCGGGCGGTTATTTTTCGGAGCGGCTGTGCCTGGGGCCTATTTCGGCACACGGAGGGCCGCTCACAAAGTCTCGCGCCATTCGGAGTCCGGCGGACGATGTTGGCCAGCCCCACCCCCCCGAAGGCTATATCCCACCCATTTTTGTGGCCTTTTTCCGTTGGACGAACTTGCGCCCCGGCCTTCGGTCGGTTATTTTAGGGCGCGGCTGTGCCCGGTTCCTATTTTCAGCACACAGAGGGCGCTCACAAAGTCTCCCGCCATTCCGAGTCCGGCGGACGAAGTCGCCAGCCCCACCCGCCAAGGCTATAGCCCACCCGTTTTTGTGGCCTTTTTCCGCTAGACGAACTTGGCGCCCCGGCCTTCGGTCAGTTATTTTTGGGCTCGGCTACGCCCGGGGCCTATTTTCGGCACATTGGAGGCCGCTCGCAAAGTCTCGCGCCATTCCGAGTCCGGCGGACGAAGTTGGCCAGCCCCACCCCCCAAGGCTATAGCCAACCCGTTTTTGTGGCCTTCTTCCGCTGGACGAACTTGGCGCCCCGGCCTTCGGGCCGTTATTTTTGGGCGCGGCTGTGCCCGGGGCTATTTTCAGCACACGGAGGGCGCTCGCAAAGTCTCGCGCCATTCCGAGTCCCGGCGGACGAAGTCGGCCAGCCCCACCGCCCAAGGCTGTAGCCCACCCGTTTTGTGGCCTTTTTCCGCTGGACGAACTTGGCGCCCCGGCCATCGGTCGGTTATTCTTGGGCGCGGCTGTGCCCAGGGACTAATTTCGGCACACGGCGGTCGCTCGCAAAGTCTCGCGCCATTCCGAGTCCGGCGGACGAAGTGGGCCAGCCCCAGCCCCCAAGGCTGTCGCCCACCCGTTTTTGTGGCCTTTTTCCGCTGGACGAACTTGGCGCCCCGGCCTTCGGGCGGTTATTTTTGGATGCGGCTGTGCCCGGGGTCTATTTTCAGCAGACAAAGGCCGCTCACAAAGTCTCGGGCCATTCCGAGTCCGGCGGACGAAGTGGGCCAGCCCCACCCCCGAAGGCTATAGCCCACACATTTTTGTGGCCTTTTTTCGATGGACGAACTTGGCGCCCCGGCCTTCGGGCGGTTATTTTTGGGCGCGGCTGTGCCCGGGTCCTATTTTCGCCACACGGAGGCCGTTCGCAAAGTCTCGCGCCATTCCGAGTCCGGCGGACGAAGTTGGCCAGCCCCACCCCCCAAGGCTACAGCCCACCCGTTTTTGTGGACTTTTTCCACTGACGAACATGGCGCCCCGGCCTTCGGGCGGTTATTTTTGGGTGCAGCTGTGCCCGGGGCCTATTTTCAGCACACGAAGGCCGCTCGCAAAGTCTCTCGCCATTCCGAGTTCGGCCGGACGAAGTCGCCCAGCCCCATCCCCCAAGGCTATATCCCACCCGTTTTTGTGGCCATTTTCCGCTGGACGAACTTGGCGCCCCGGCCGTCGGGCGGTTATTTTTGGGCGCGGCTGTGCCCGGGGCCTATTTTTGGAACACGGAGGCCGCTCGCAAAGTCTCGCGCCATTCCGAGTCCGGCGGACGAAGTTGGCCTGCCCCACCCCCCCAAGGCTATAGCCCACCCGTTTTTGTGGCCTTTTTCCGCAGGACGAACTTGGCAACCCGGCCTTCGGGCGGTTATTTTTGGGCGCGTCTGTTCCCGGGGCCTATTTTCGGCACACCGGAGGCCGCTAGTAAAGGCTCGCGCCATTCCGAGTCCGGCGGACGAAGTGGGCCAGCCCCACCCCCCAAGGCTATAGCCCACCCGTTTTTGTGGCCTTTTTCCGCTGGATGAACTTGGCGCCACGGCTTTCGGGCGGTTATTTTTGGGCATGGCTGTGCCCGGGCCTATTTTTGGCACATGGAGGGCACTCGCAAAGTCTCGCGCCATTCCGAGACCGGCGGACGAAATTGGCCAGCCCTACCCCCCAAGGCTATAGCCCACCCGTTTTTGTGGCCATTTTCCGCTGGACGAACTTGGCGCCCCGGCCTTTGGCTATTAATTTTGGGCGCGGCTGTCCCGGGGCCTATTTTCGGCACACGGAGGCCACTCGCAATGTCTCGCGCCATTCCGAGTCCGGCGGACGAAGGTGGCCAGCCCCACCGCCCAAGGCTATAGCCCACCCGTTTTTTGTGGCCTTTTTCCGCTGGACGAACTTGGTGCCCCGGCCCTCGGTCGGTTATTTTTGGGCGCGGCTGTGCCCGGGACCTATTTTCAGCACACGGAGGGCGCTCGCAAAGTCTCGTGCCATGCCGAGTCCGGCGGACGAAGTTTGCCAGCCCCACCCCCCAAGGCTATAGCCCACCCGTTTTTGTGGCCTTTTTCCGCTAGACGAACTTGTCGCCCGGCCTTCGGGCAGTTATGTTTGGGCGCAGCTGTGCCCGGGGCCTATTTTCGGCACACGGAGGCCGGTCGAAAAGTCTCGTGCCATTCCGAGCCCGGCGACGAAGTTGGCCAGCCCCACCCCCCCAAGGCTATAGCCCACCCGTCTTTGTGGCCTTTTTAGGCTGGACGAACTTGGCGCCCCGGCCTTCGGGCAGTTACTTTTGGGCGCGGCTGTGCCGGGGCCTATTTTTGGCACACAGATGCCGCTCGCAAAGTCTCGCGCCATTCTGAGTCCGGCGGACGAAGTGGCCAGCCCCACCACCCAAGGCTATAGCCCACCCATTTTTGTGGCCTTTTTCCGCTGGACGAACTTGGCGACCCGGCCTTCGGGCGGGTATTTTGGGGGCGGCTGTGCCCGTGGCCTATTTTTTGCACACAGAGGTGCCCCCGCAAAGTCTCGCGCCATTCCGAGTCCGACGGACGAAGTTGGCCAGCCCCACCCCCCAAGGTTATAGCCAACCGTTTTTGTGGCCTTTTTCACTGGACGAACTTGGCGCCCCGGCCTTCGGGTGGTTATTTTGGACGCGGCTGTGCCCGCGGCCCATTTTCAACACACAGAGGCCGCTCGCAAAGTCTAGCGCCATTCCGAGTCCGGCGGACGAAGTTGGCCAGCCCCACCCCCCAAGGCTATAGCCAACCCGTTTTCGTGGCCTTTTTCCGCTGGACGAAGGCTGTGCCCGGGGCCTATTTTCGGCACACGGAGGCCGCTCGCAAAGTTTCGCACCATTCCGAGTCCGGCGGACGAAGTGGGCCAGCCCCACCCCCCAAGGCTACAGCCCACCCGTTTTTGTGGCCTTTTACCGCTGGACGAACTTGGTGCCCCGCCCTTCGGGCGGTTATTTTTTCGAGCGGCTGTGTCCAGGGTCTATTTTCGGCAAACGGAGGCCACTCGCAAAGTCTCGCGCCATTCCGAGTCCGGCGGACGAAGTGGGCCAGCCCCACCCCCCAAGGCTATAGCCCACCCGTTTTTGTGGCCTTTTTCCAATGGACGAACTTGGTGCCCCGTCCTTTGGGCGGTTATTTTTGGGAGCGGCAGTGTCCGGGGCCTATTTTTGGCAAACGGAGGCCACTCGCAAAGTCTCGCGCCATTCCGAGTCCTGCGGACGAAGTCGGCCAGCCCCACCTCCCAAGGCTATATCCCACCCGTTTTTGTGGACTTTTTCGGTGGACGAACTTGGCGCCCCTGGCCTTCGGGCGGTTATTTTCGGGCGCGGCTGTCCCCGGGGCCAATTTTCGGCACACGGAGGCCGCTCGCAAAGTCTCGCACCATTCCGAGTCCGGCAGACGAAGTGGGACAGCCCCACCCCCCAAGGCTGTATCCCACCCGTTTTTGTGGCCTTTTTCCGCTAGACGAACTTGGCGCCCCGGCCTTCGGGTGTTTTTTTGGGCGCGTCTGTGCCCGTGGCCTATTTTCAGTACACGGAGGCCGCTCGCAAAGTCTCACGCCATTCCGAGCCCGGCGGACGAAGTTGGCCAGCCCAACCCCCCAACGCTATAGCCCACCCGTTTTTGTGGCCTTTTTCCGCTGGACGAACTTGGCGCCCCGGCCTTCGGGTGGTTTTTTTGGGCGCGGCTGTGTCCGGGGCCTATTTTCGGCGCACGGAGGCCGCTCGCAAAGTCTCGCGCCATTCCGAGCCCGGCGGACGAAGTTGGCCAGCCCCACCCCCCAAGGCTATAGCCCACCCGTTTTTGTGGCCTTTTTCCGCTGGACGAACTTGGCGCCCCGGCCTTCGGGTGGTTTTTTTGGGCGCGGCTGTGCCCGGGGCCTATTTTCGGCACACGGAGGCCACTCGCAAAGTCTCGCGCCATTCCGAGTCCGGCGGACGAAGTTGGCCAGCCCCACCCCCCAAGGCTATAGCCCACCCGTTTTTGTGGCCTTTTTCCGCTGGACGGACTTGGCGCCCCGGCCTTCGGGCAGTTATTATTGGGCGCGACAGTGCTCGGGGCCTATTTTCGGCACACGGAGGCCGCTCGCAAAGTCTCGCACCATTCCGAGTCCGGCGGACGAAGTGGGCCAGCCCCACCCCCCAAGGCTATAGCCCACCCGTTTTTGTGGCCTTTTACCGCTGGACGAACTTGGCGCCCCGGCCTTTAGGCGGTTTTTTTTCGGAGCGGCTGTGTCTAGGGCCTATTTTCAGCAAACGGAGGCCACTCGCAAAGTCTCGCGCCATTCCGAGTCCGGCGGACGAAGTTGGCCAGCCCCACCCCCCAAGGCTATAGCCCACCCGTTTTTGTGGCCTTTTTCCGGTGGACGAACTTCGTTCCCTGACCTTCGGGCCATTATTTTTTGGCGCGGCTGTGTCCGGGGCCTATTTTTCGGCACACCGGCGGCCGCTCGCAAAGTCTCGCGCCATTCCGAGTCCGGCGGACGAAGTTGGCCAGCCCCACCCCCCAAGGCTATAGCACACCCGTTTTTGTGGCCTTTTTCCGCTGGACGAACTTGGCGCCCCGGCCTTCGGGCGGTTATTTTTCGGCGCGGCTGTGACCGGGGCCTATTTTCAGCACACGGAGACCGCTTACAAAGTCTTGCACCATTCCGAGTCCGGCGGACGAAGTGGGCCAGCCCCACCCCCCAAGGCTATAGCCCACCCGTTTTTGGGGCCTTTTTCCGCTGGACGAACTTGGTGCCCCGTTCTTCGGGCGGTTATTTTTGGGCACGGCTGTGCCCGCGGCCTATTTTCAGCACACGGAGGCCGCTCGCAAAGTCTCGCGCCAATCCGAGTACGGCGGACAAAGTTGGCCAGCCCCACCCCCCAAGGCTATAGCCCACCCGTTTTTGTGGCCTTTTTCCGCTGGACGAAATTGGCGCCCCCGGCCGGTCGGGCGGTTATTTTTGGGCGAGGCTGTGCCCGGGGCCTATTTTTGGCACACGGAGGCCGCTCGTAAAGTCTCGTGCCATTCCGAGTCCGGCGGACGTTGTTGGCGAGCCCCACCCCCCAAGGCTATAGCACACCCGTTTTTGTGGCCTTTTTCCGCTGGACGAACTTGGCGCCGAGGCCTTCGGGCGGTTATTTTTGGGCGCGGCTATGCCCGGGGCCTATTTTCGGTACACGGACACCGCTTACAAAGTCTCGCACCATTCCGAGTCCGGCGGACGAAGTTGGCCACCCCACCCCCCAAGGCTATAGCCCACCAGTTTTTGTGGCCTTTTTCTGCTCGACGAACATGGCGCCGCGGCCTTCGGGCGGTTATTTTTGGGCGTGGCTGTTCCCGGGGCCAATTTTCAGCACACGGAGGCTGCTCGCAAAGTCTCGCGCCATTCCGAGTCTGGCGGACGAGGTTGGCCAAGCCCACCCCGCAAGGCTATAGCCCACCCGTTTTTTTGGCCTTTTTCCGCTGGACGAACTTGGCGCCCCGACCTTCGGGCGGTTATTTTTGGGCGCGGCTGTGTCCGGGGCCTATTTTCGGCACACGGAGGCCGCTCGCAAAGTCTCGCGCCATTCCGAGTCCGGCGGACGAAGTTGGCCAGCCCCACCCCCCAAGGCTATAGCCCACCCGTTTTTGTGGCCTTTTTTCCGGTGGACGAACTAGGCGCCCCGGCCTTCGGGCGGTTATTTTTGGGCGCGGCTGTGCCCAGGGCTTATTTTCAGCACATGGAGGGTGCTCGCAAAGTCTCGCGCCATTCCGAGTCCGGCGGACGAAGTTGGCCAGCCCCACCCTCCCAGGCTATAGCCCACCCGTTTTTGTGGCCTTTTTCCGCTGGACGAAATTGGCGCCCCGGCCGTCGGGCGGTTATTTTTGGGCATGGCTGTGCCCGGGGGACTATGTTCGGCACATAGAGGCCACTCGTAAAGTCTCGTGCCATTCCGAGTCTGGCGGACATTGTGGGCCAGCCCCGCCCCCCAAGGCTATAGCCCACCCGTTTTTGTGGCTTTTTTCCGCTGGACGAACTTCACGCCGCGGCCTTCGGGCGGTTATTTTTGGGCGTGGCTGTTCCTGGGGCCTATTTCCGGCACACGGAGGCTGCTCGCAAAGTCTCGCGCCATTCCGAGTCTGACGGACGAGGTTGGCCAGCCCCACCCCCCAAGGCTATAACCAACCCGTTTTTGTGGCTTTTTTCCGCTGGACGAACTTAGCGCCCCGGCCTTCGGGAGGTTATTTTATGGAGCGGCTGTGTCCGGGGCATATTTTCAGCACACAGAGGCCGCTCGTAAAGTCTCGCGCCATTCCGAGCCCGGCGGACGAAGTTGGCCAGCGTCACCCCCCCAAGGCTATAGCCCACCCGTTTTTGTGGCCATTTTCCGCTGGACGAACTTGGCGCCCCGGCCTTCGGGTGGCTATTTTTGGACGCGGCTGTGCCCGCGGCCCATTTTCAACACACAGAGGCCGCTCGCAAAGTCTAGCGCCATTCCGAGTCCGGCGGACGAAGTTGGCCAGCCCCACCCCCCAAGGCTATAGCCAACCCGTTTTCGTGGCCTTTTTCCGCTGGACGAACTTGGCGCCCCGGCCTTCGGGCGGTTATTTTTGGGCGCGGCTGTGCCCGGGGCCTATTTTCGGCACACGGAGGCCGCTCGCAAAGTCTCACGCCATTCCGAGTCCGGCGGACGAAGTTGGCCAGCCCCACCCCCCCAAGGCTATAGCCCACCCGTTTTTGTGGCCATTTTCCGCTGGACGAACTTGGCGCCCCGGCCTTCGGGTGGTTATTTTTGGACGCGGCTGTGCCCGCGGCCCATTTTCAACACACAGAGGCCGCTCGCAAAGTCTAGCGCCATTCCGAGTCCGGCGGACGAAGTTGGCCAGCCCCACCCCCCAAGGCTATAGCCAACCCGTTTTCGTGGCCTTTTTCCGCTGGACGAACTTGGCGCCCCGGCCTTCGGGCGGTTATTTTTGGTCGCGGCTGTGCCCGGGGCCTATTTTCGGCACACGGAGGCCGCTCGCAAAGTCTCACGCCATTCCGAGTCCGGCGGACGAAGTTGGCCAGCCCCACCCCCCAAGGCTATAGCCCACCCGTTTTTGTGGCCATTTTCCACTGGACAAACTTGGCGCCCCGGCCTTCGGGCGGTTATTTTTGGGCGCGCCTGTGCCCGCGGCCTATTTTCAGCACACGCAGGCCGCTCGCAAAGTCTCGCGCCATTCCGAGTCCGGCGGACGAAGTTGGCCAGCCCCACCCCCCAAGGCTATAGCCCACCCGTTTTTGTGGCCTATTACCGCTGGACGAACTTGGCGCCCCCGGCCTTCGGGCGGTTATTTTTCGGAGCGGCTGTGTCTAGGGCCTATTTTCGGCAAACGGAGGCCACTCGCAAAGTCTCGCGCCATTCCGAGTCCGGCGGACGAAGTCGGCCAGCCCCACCCCCCAAGGCTATAGCCCACCCGTTTTTGTGGCTTTTTTCCGCTGGACGAACTTAGCGCCCCGGCCTTCGGGAGGTTATTTTATGGAGCGGCTGTGTCCGGGGTGTATTTTCAGCACACAGAGGCCGCTCGTAAAGTCTCGCGCCATTCCGAGCCCGGCGGACGAAGTTGGCCAGCGTCACCCCCCAAGGCTATAGCCCACCCGTTTTTGTGGCCATTTTCCGCTGGACGAACTTGGCGCCCCGGCCTTCGGGTGGTTATTTTTGGACGCGGCTGTGCCCGCGGCCCATTTTCAACACACAGAGGCCGCTCGCAAAGTCTATCGCCATTCCGAGTCCGGCGGACGAAGTTGGCCAGCCCCACCCGCCAAGGCTATAGCCAACCCGTTTTCGTGGCCTTTTTCCGCTGGACGAACTTGGCGCCCCCGGCCTTCGGGCGGTTATTTTTGGGTGCGGCTGTGCCCGGGGCCTATTTTCGGGCACACCGGGGGCGCTTGCAAAGTCTCACGCCATTCCGCGGCCGGCGGATGAAGGTGGCCAGCCCCATCCCCCAAGGCTATAGCCAACCCGTTTTTGTGGCCTTTTTCCGCTGGACGAACTTGGCGCCCCTGCATTCGGGCGGTTATTTTTGGGCGCGGCTGTGCCCGGGGCCTATTTTCAGCACACCGATGGCGCTTGCAAGTCTCACGCCATTCCGAGTCTGGCGGACGAAGTCGGCCAGCCCCAACTCCAAGGCTATAGCCCACCCCGTTTTGTGGCCTTTTTTCCGCTGGACGAACTTGGCGCCCCGGCCTTTGGGCGGGTATTTTTGGATGCGGCTGTGCCCGCGGACTATTTTTGGCACACGGAGGTGCCCTGGAAATTCTCTCGCCATTCGGAGTCCGGGGGACGAAGTTGGCCAGCCCCACCCCCCAAGGCTATAGCCCACCCGTTTTTTTGGCCTTTTTCCGCTGGACGAACTTGGGCGCCCCGGCCTTCGGGCGGTTATTTTTGGGCGCGGCTGTGCCCGAGGCCCATTTTCAACACACAGAGGCCGCTCGCAAAAGTCTAGCGCCATTCTGAGTCCGGCGGACGAAGTTGGCCAGCCCCACCCCCCATGGCTTTAGCCCACCCGTTTTTGTGGCCTTTTTCCGCTGGACGAACTTGGCGCCCCGGCCATCGGGCGGTTATTTTTGGGCGCGGCTGTGCCCCGGGCCTATTTTCGGCACACAGAGGGCGCTCGCAAAGCCTCACGCCATTCCGAGTCCGCCGGACGAAGTTGGCCAGCCCACCCCCCCAAGGCTATAGCCAAACCCGTTTTTGTGGCCTTTTTTCCGCTGGACGAACTTGGCGCCCCGGCCTTCGGGCGGTTATTTTTGGGCGTGGCTGTGTCCAGAGCCTATTTTTGGCACACGGAGGCCGGTTCGCAAAAGTCTCCCGCCATTCCGAGTCCGGCGGACGAAGTCGGCCAGCCCCACCCCCCAAGGCTATAGCCCACCCGGTTTTTTGTGGCCTTTTTTCCGCTGGACGAACTTGGCGCCCCGGCCTTCGGGCGGTTATTTTTGGGCCGCGGCCATGCCCACGGCCTATTTTTGGCACACGGAGGCCACTCTCAAAGTCTCGCGCCATTCCGAGTCCGGCGGACGAAGTCGGCCAGCCCCACCCCCCCAAGGCTATAGGCCACCCGTTTTTGTGGCCTTTTTTCCACTGGACGAACATGTCGCCCCGGACTTCGGGCGGTTATTTTTGGCCGCGGCCGTTGCCCGCGGCCCCACCCCCCCATGGCTATAGCCCACCCGTTTTTTGTGGCCTTTTTCGCTGGACGAACTTGGCATCCCGAAATTCGGACGGTTTTTTTTTGGGCGTGGCTATGCCCGTAGGCCTATTTTTGGCACACAGAGGCCGCTCACTAAGTCTCGCGCAATTCCGAGTCCGGCGGACGAAGTCGGCCAGCCCCATCCCCCAAGGCTATAGCCACACCCGTTTTTGTGGCCTTTTTTCCGCTGGACGAACATGGCGCCCCGGACTTCGGGGGTTATTTTTGGATGCGGCCATTTTCCGCTGCCTTTTTTTGGCCCACGGAGGCTGCTCGCAAAGTCTCGCGCCCATTCCGAGTCCGGCGGACGAAGTCGGCAAGCCCCACCCCCCCAAGGCTATAGGCCCGCCCGTTTTTGTGGCCTTTTTCCGCTGGACTAACTTGCAACCCCGGACTTCGGGCGGTTATTTTTGGGTGCGGCCGTTCCCATGGCCTATTTTTGGCACACGGAGGCCGGTCGCAAAGTCTCCCGCCATTCGGAGTCCGGCGGCCCCGACCCCCCAAGGCTGTAGCCCACCCCGTTTTTGTGGCCTTTTTCCGCTGGTCGAACTTGGCGCCCCGGACTTTGGGTGGTTATTTTTGGGCATGCCTGTGCCCGCGGCCTATCTTTGGCACACGGAGGGCCGCTCGCAAAGTCTCGCGCAATTCCGAGTCCGGCGGCCCCACCCCCCAAGGCTATAGCCCCACCCGTTTTTGTGGCCTTTTTTCCGCTGGTCGAACTTGGCGGCCCGGGACTTCGGGCGGGTATTTTTTGGGGCGAGGCCGTGGCCCACGGCCTATTTTTGGCACCACGGAGGCCGCTCGCAAAGTCTCCGCGCCATTCCGAGACCGGGGGACGAAGTCGGCCAGCCCCACCCCCCAAGGCTTTAGCCCACCCGTTTTTGTGGCCTTTTTCTGCTGGACGAACTTGGCGCCTCGGACTGCGGGTGGTTATTTTTGGGCGCGGGCCATGCCCGCGGCCTATTTTTGGCACACAGAGGCTGCCCGCAAAGTCTCACGCCCATTCCGAGTCCGGCGGACGAAGTCGGCCAGCCCCACCCCCCAAGGCTATAGCCACACCGTTTTTGTGGCCTTTTTTCCGCTGGACGAACTTGGCGCCCCGGACTTCGGGTGGTTATTTTTGGGTGCGGCCGTGCCCACGGTGTATTTTCGGCACACGGAGGCCGCTCGCAAAGTCTCGCACCATTCCCGAGTCCGGCGGTCCCACCACCCAAGGCTATAGCCCACCCGTTTTTTGTGGGCCTTTTTCCGCTGGACGAACTTGGGGACCCCGGACTTCGGGCGGTTATTTTTGGGTGTGGCCCTGCCCGCGGGCCTATTTTTAGCACATGGAGGCCGCTCGCAAAGTCTCCCGCCATTCCGAGTCCGGCGGACGAAGTCGGCCAGCCCCACCCCCCCAAGGCTATGGCCCACCCGTTTTTGTGGCCTGTTTCCGCTGGACAAACTTGGCGCCTCTGACTTCGGGCGGTTATTTTTGGGCGGCGGTCGTGCCCGCGGCCTATTTTTTGGCACACGGAGGCCGCTCGCAAAGTCTCGCGGCCTTCCGAGTCCGGCGGATGAAGTAGGCCGGGCCCCACCCCCCCAAGGCTATAGCCCCACCGGTTTTTGTGGCCTTTTTCCGCTGGACGAACTTGGCGGCCCGGCCTTCGGGCGGTTATTTTTGGGCGCGGCTTTGCCCGCAGCCTATTTTTTGCACACGGAGGCCCCTCGCAAAGTCTCGCGGCATTTCGAGTCCGGCGGACGAAGTGGGCCAGCCCCACCCCCCAAGGCTATAGCCCACCCATTTTTGTGGCCTTTTTCCGCTGGACGAACTTGGCGCCCCGGCCTTCGGGCGGTTATTTTTGTCACACGGAGGCCCCTTACAAAGTCTCACGGAATTCCGAGTCCGGCGGACGAAGTTGGCCAGCCCCACCCCCCAAGGCTATAGCCCACCCGTTTTTGTGGCCTTTTTCTGCTGGACGAACTTGGCGCCCCGGCCTTCGGGCGGTTATTTTTGGCACACCGGAGGCCCCTTACAAAGTCTCGCGGCATTCCGAGTCCAGCGGACGAAGTTGGCCAGCCCCACCCCCAAGGCTATAGCCCACCCGTTTTTGTGGCCTTTTTTCCGCTGAACGAACTTGGCCTCCCGGCATTCGGGCGGTTAATTTTGGGCGCGGCTTTGCCCGCGCCCTATTTTTGGCACACGGAGGCCCCTCGCAAAGTCTCGCGGCATTCCGAGTCCGGCGGACGAAGTTGGCCAGCCCCACCCCCCGAGGCTATGGCCCACCCGTTTTTGTGTCCTTTTTCCGCTGGACGAACTTGGCGCCCCGGCCTTCGGGCAGTTATTTTTGGGTACGGCTTTGCCCGTGGCCTATTTTTGGCACTGGGAGGCCCCTTGCAAAGTCTCGCGGCATTCCGAGTCCGGCGGACGAAGTTAGCCAGCCCCACCGCCCAAGGCTATAGCCCACCCGTTTTTGTTGCCTTTTTCCGCTGGAAAAACATGGTGCCCCGGACTTCGGGCGGTTATTTTTGGGCGCGGCCGTGCCCGCGGCCTATTTTTGGCACACGGAGGCCAATTGCAAAGTCTCGTGCCATTCCGAGTCCGGCGGACGAAGTCGGCCAGCCCCAGCCGCGAAGGCTATAGCCCACCCGTTTTTGTGGCCTTTTTCCGCTGGACGAATTTGGCGTGCCGGCCTTTGGGCGGTTATTTTTGTGCGCGGCTTTGCCCGCGGCCTATTTTTGCCACACGTAGGCCCCTCGCAAAGTCTCCCGGCATACCGAGTCCGGCGGACGAAGTCGGCCAGCATCACCCCCCAAGGCTATAGCCCACCCGTTTTTCAGGCCTTTTTCCGCTGGACGAACGTGGCGCCCCCGGCCTTTGGGCGGTTATTTTTGGGCACAGCTTTGCCCACGGCCTATTTTTCGCACACGGATGCCCCTTACAAAGTCTCGCGGAATTCCGAGTCTGGCGGACGAAGTAGGCCAGCCACACCCCCCAAGGCTATAGCCCACCCGTTTTTGTGGCTTTTTTCCGCTGGACGAATTTGGCGCCCCAGCCTACGGGCGGTTATTTTTGGGCGCGGCTTTGCCCGCGACCTAGTTTTTGCACACGGAGGGCCCTCGCAAAGTCTCGCGGCATTCCGAGTCCGGCGGACGAAGTTGACCAGCCCCACCCCCCGAGGCTATGGCCCACCCGTTTTTGTGTCCCTTTTCCGCTGGACGAACTTGGCGCCCCGGCCTTCGGGCGGTTAATTTTGGGTGCGGCTTTGCCCGTAGCCTATTTTTGGCACTGGGAGGCCCCTTGCAAAGTCTCGCGGCATTCCGAGTCCGGCGGACGAAGTTGGCCAGCCCCACCCCCCAAGGCTATAGCCCACCCGTTTTTGTGGCCTTTTTCCGCTGGACGAATTTGGCGTGCCAGCCTTCGGGCGGTTATTTTTGTGCGCGGCTTTGCCCGCGGCCTAGTTTTTGCACACGGAGGCCCCTCGCAAAGTCTCGTGGCATTCTGAGTCCGGCAGACGAAGTGGGCCAGCCCCACCCCCCAAGGCTATAGCACACCCGTTTTTGTGGCCTTTTTCCGCTGGACGAACTTGGCGCCCCGGCCTTCGGGCGGTTATTTTTGGGCGCAGCTTTGCCCGCGGCCTATTTTTGGTACACGGAGGCCCCTTACAAAGTCTCGCGGAATTCCGAGTCCGGCGGATGAAGTTGGCCAGCCCCACCCCCCAAGGCTATAGCCCACCTGTTTTTGTGGCCTTTTTCCGCTGGACGAACTTGGGGCCCCGGCTTCGGGCGGTTATTTTTGGGTGCAGCTTTGCCTGAGGTCTATTATTGGCACACAGAGGCCCCTCGCATAGTCTCGCGGCATTCCGAGTCCGGCGGACGAAATGGGCCAGCCCCACCCCCCAAGGCTATAGCCCACCCGTTTTTGTGGCCTTTTTCCGCTGGACGAACTTGGGGCCCCGGCCTTAGGGCAGTTATTTTTCAGCGTGGCTTTGCCCGCGGCCTATTTTTGGCACACGGAGGCCCCTCGCAAAGTCTCGTGGTATTCCGAGTCCGGCGGACGAAGTGGGCCAGCCCCACCCCCAAATGCTATAGCCCACCCGTTTTTGTGGCCTTTTTCCGCTGGACGAACTTGGCGCCCCGGCCTTCGGGCGGTTATTTTTGGGCGCGGATTTTCCCGCGGCCTATTTTTGGCACACGGAGGCCCCTCACAAAGTCTCGCGGCATTCCGAGTCCGGCGGACGAAGTTGGCCAGCATCACACCCCAAGGCTATAGCCCACCCGTTTTTGAGGCCTTTTTCCGCTGGACGAACTTGGCGCCCCGGCCTTCGGGCGGTTATTTTTGGGCGCGGCTTTGGCCGCGACCTAGTTTTTGCACACGGAGGCCCCTCGCAAAGTCTCACGGCATTCCGAGTCCGGCGGACGAAGTTGGCCAGCCCCACCCCCCGAGGCTATGGCCCACCCGTTTTTGTGTCCTTTTTCCGCTTGACGAACTTGGCACCCCGGCCTTCGGGCGGTTATGTTTGGGTGCGGCTTTGCCCGTGGCCTATTTTTGGCACTGGGAGGCCCCTTGCAAAGTCTCGCGGCATTCCGAGACTGGCGGACGAGGTTGGCCAGCCGCACCCCCCGAGGCTATGGCCCACCCGTTTTTGTGTCCTTTTTCGCTGGACGAACTTGGCGCCCCGGCCTTCGGGCGGTTATTTTTGGGTGCGGCTTTGCCCGTGGCCTATTTTTGGCACTGGGAGGCCGCTTGCAAAGTCTCGCGGCATTCCGAGTCCGGCGGACGAAGTTGGCCAGCCCAACCCCCCAAGGCTATGGCCCACCCGTTTTTGTGGCCTTTTTCCGCTGGACGAATTTGGCGCCCCAGCCTTCGGGCGGTTAATTTTGGGCGGGGCTTTGCCCGTGGCCTATTTTTGGCACACGGAGGCCCCTCGCAAAGTCTCGCGGCATTCCGAGTCCGGCGGACGAAGTTGGCCAGCATCACTCCCCAAGGCTATAGCCCACCCGTTTTTGTGGCGTTTTTCCGCTTGACGAACTTGGTGCCCCGGCCTTCGGGCGGTTATTTTTGGGTGCAGCTTTGTCCGTGGCCTATTTTTAGCACACAGAGGCCCCTCGCAAAGTCTCGTGGCATTCCGAGTCCGGCGGACGAAGTGGGCCAGCCCCACCCACCAAGGCTATAGCCCACCCGTTTTTGTGGCCTTTTTCCGCTGGACGAACTTGGCGCCCCGGGCTTCGGGCAGTTATTTTTCGGCGTGGCTTTGCCCGCAGCCTATTTTTGGCACACGGAGGCCCCTCGCAAAGTCTCGTGGTATTCCGAGTCCAGTGGACGAATTGGGCCAGCCCCACCCCCCAAGGCTATAGCCCACCCATTTTTGTGGCCTTTTTCCGCTGGACGAACTTGGCGCCCCGGCCTTCGGGCGGTTATTTTCGGGTGCGGATTTGCCCGCGGCCTATTTTTGGCACACGGAGGCCCCTCGCAAAGTGTCGCGGCATTCCGAGTCCGGCGGACGAAGTTGGCCAGCATCACCCCCCAGGCCCTATTTTTGGCACACGGAGGCAGCTCGCAAAGTCTCGCGCCATTCCGAGTCCGGCGGACGAAGTTGCCCAGCATCACCCCCCAAGGCTATAGCCCACCCGTTTTTGTGGCCTTTTTCCGCTGGACGAACTTGGCGCCCCGGCCTTCGGGTGGTTATTTTTGTGTGCAGCTGTGCCCGCGGCCTATTTTTGCCACACGGAGGCCGCTGGCAAACTCTCGCGCCATTCCGGGTCCGGCGGAGGAAGTTGGCCAGCCTCACCCCCCAAGGCGATAGCCCACCCGTTTTTCTGGCCTTTTTCCGATGGACGAACTTGGTGCACCGGCCTTCGGGCGGTTATTTTTGGGCGTGGCTTTGCCTACGGCTTAGTTTTGGCACACGGAGGCTGCTCGCAAAGTCTCGCGCCATTCCGAGTCCGGCGGACGAAGTTGGCCAGCCTCACCCCCCAAGGCTATAGCCCACCCGTTTTTGTGGCCTTTTTCCGCTGGACGAACTTGGGGCCCCGGCCTTCGGGCTGCTATTTTTGCGCGCGGCTGTGCCCACGGCCTATATTTTCCACATGGAGGCCGCTCGCAAGGTCTCGCGCCATTCCGAGTCCGGCGGACGAAGTTGGCCAGCCCCATCCCCCAAGGCTATAGCCCACCCGTTTTTCTGGCCTTTTTCCGCTGGACGAACTTGGCGCACCGGCCTTCGGGCGGTTATTTTTTGGCGCGGCTGTGCCCGCGCCCTATTTTTGGCACACGGAGGCCCGTCGCATAGTCTCGCGCCATTCCGAGTCCGGCGGACGATGTTGGACAGCCCCACACCCCAAGGCTATAGCCCACCCGTTTTTGTGGCCTTTTTCCGCTGGACGAACTTGGCGCCCTAGCCTTCGCGCGGTTATTTTTGGGCGCGGCCATGCCGCGGAATATTTTTGGTACACGGAGGCCGCTCGCAAAGTCTCGCGCCATTCCGAGTCCAGCGGACGAAGTGGGCCAGCCCCACCCCCCAAGGCTATAGCCCACCCGTTTTTGTGGCCTTTTTCCGTTGGACGAACTTGGCGCCCCGGCCTTCGGGCAGTTATTTTTGGGCGTGGCTTTGCCTGCGGCTTAGTTTTGGCACACGGAGGCTGCTCGCAAAGTCTCACACCATTCCGAGTCCGACGGACGAAGTTGGCCAGCCCCACCCCCCAAGGCTATAGCCCACCCGTTTTTGTGGCCTTTTTCCGCTGGACGAACTTGGAGCCCCGGCCTTCGGGCTGTTACTTTTCGGCGCGGCTATGTCCGCGACCTATTTTTGGCACATGGAGGCCGCTCGCAAAGTCTCGCGCCATTCCGAGTCCGGCGGACGAAGTTGGCCAGCCCCACCCCCCAAGGCTATAGCCCACCCGTTTTTCTGGCCTTTTTCCGCTGGACGAACTTGGCACACCGGCCTTCGGGCGGTTATTTTTGGGCGCGGCTGTGCCCGCGCCCTATTTTTGGCACACGGAGGCCCGTCGCATAGTCTCGCACCATTCCGAGTCCGGCGGACGATGTTGGACAGCCCCACACCCCAAGGCTATAGCCCACCCGTTTTTGTGGCCTTTTTCCGCTGGACGAACTTGGCGCCCTAGCCTTCGCGCGGTTATTTTTGGGCGCGGCCATGCCGCGGAATATTTTTGGTACACGGAGGCCGCTCGCAAAGTCTCGCGCCATTCCGAGTCCGGCGGACGAAGTGGGCCAGCCCCACCCCCCAAGGCTATAGCCCACCCGTTTTTGTGGCCTTTTTCCGCTGGACGAACTTGGGGCCCCGGCCTTCGGGCGGTTATTTTTGGTTACGGTTGTGCCCGCGTCCTATATTTTACACACGGAGGCCGCTCGCAAGGTCTCGCGCCATTCCGAGTCCGGCGGACGAAGTTGGCCAGCCCCACCCCCAAGGCTATAGCCCACCCGTTTTTGTGGCCTTTTTCCGTTGGACGAACTTGGCGCCCCGGCCTTCGGGCGGTTATTTTTGGGTGTGGCTTTGCCCGCAGCCTATTTTTGGCACACGGAGGCAGATCGAAAAGTCTCGCGGCATTCCGAGTCCGGCGGATGAAGTTGGCCAGCCCCACCCCACAAGGCTATAGCCCACCCGTTTTTGTGGCCTTTTTCCTCTGGACGAACATGGCGCCCCGGCCTTCGGGCGGTTATTTTTGTGCGCGCCTTTGCCCACGGCCTTTTTTTGGCGCACGGAGGCCCATCACAAAGTCTAGCGGCATTCCGAATCTGGCGGACGAAGTCGTCCAGCATCGCCCCCCAAGGTTATAGCCCACCCGTTTTTGTGGCCTTTTTCCGCTGGACGAACTTGGCGCCCCGGCCTTCGGGCAGTAATTTTTGGGCGCGGCTTTGCCCACGGCCTATTTTTGGCACACGGAGGCCCCACGCAAAGTCTCGCGGCATTCCGATTCCGGCGGACGAAGTTGGCCAGCCCCACCCCCCAAGGCTATAGCCCACCCGTTTTTGTGGCCTTTTTCCGCTGGACGAACTTGGCGCCCCGGCCTTCGGGCGGTTATTTTTGGGTGTGGCTTTGCCCGCAGCCTATTTTTGGTACACGGAGGCCGATCGAAAAGTCTCGCGGCATTCCGAGTCCGGCGGACGAAGTTGGCCAGCCCCACCCCACAAGGCTATAGCCCACCCGTTTTTGTGGCCTTTTTCCGCTGGACGAACTTGGCGCCCTAGCCTTCGCGCGGTTATTTTTGGGCGCGGCCATGCCGCGGAATATTTTTGGTACATGGAGGCCGCTCACAAAGTCTCGCGCCATTCCGAGTCCGGCGGACGAAGTGGGCCAGCCCCACCCCCCAAGGCTATAGCCCACCCGTTTTTGTGGCCTTTTTCCGCTGGACGAACTTGGGGCCCCGGCCTTCGGGCGGTTATTTTTGGTTACGGTTGTGCCCGCGTCCTATATTTTACACACGGAGGCCGCTCGCAAGGTCTCGCGCCATTCCGAGTCCGGCGGACGAAGTTGGCCAGCCCCACCCCCAAGGCTATAGCCCACCCGTTTTTGTGGCCTTTTTCCGTTGGACGAACTTGGCGCCCCGGCCTTCGGGCGATTATTTTTGGGTGTGGCTTTGCCCGCAGCCTATTTTTGGCACACGGAGGCAGATCGAAAAGTCTCGCGGCATTCCGAGTCCGGCGGACGAAGTTGGCCAGCCCCACCCCACAAGGCTATAGCCCACCCGTTTTTGTGGCCTTTTTCCTCTGGACGAACATGGCGCCCCGGCCTTCGGGCGGTTATTTTTGTGCGCGCCTTTGCCCACGGCCTTTTTTTGGCGCACGGAGACCATCGCAAAGTCTAGCGGCATTCCGAATCTGGCGGACGAAGTCGGCCAGCATCGCCCCCCAAGGTTATAGCCCACCCGTTTTTGTGGCCTTTTTCCGCTGGACGAACTTGGCGCCCCGGCCTTCGGGCAGTAATTTTGGGCGCGGCTTTGCCCACGGCCTATTTTTGGCGCACGGAGGCCCCACGCAAAGTCTCGCGGCATTCCGATTCCGGCGGACGAAGTGGGCCAGCCCCACCCCCCAAGGCTATAGCCCACCCGTTTTTGTGGCCTTTTTCCGCTGGACGAACTTGGCGCCCCGGCCTTCGGGCGGTTATTTTTGGGTGTGGCTTCGCCCGCAGCCTATTTTTGGTACACGGAGGCCGATCGAAAAGTCTCGCGGCATTCCGAGTCCGGCGGACGAAGTTGGCCAGCCCCACCCCACAAGGCTATAGCCCACCCGTTTTTGTGGCCTTTTTCCTCGGGACGAACATGGCGCCCCGGCCTTCGGGCGGTTATTTTTGTGTGCAGCTTTGCCCACGGCCTTTTTTTTTCGCACGGAGGCCCATCGCAAAGTCTCGCGGCATTCCGAATCTGGCGGACGAAGTCGGCCAGCATCGCCCCCCAAGGTTATAGCCCACCCGTTTTTGTGGCCTTTTTCCGCTGGACGAACTTGGCGCCCCGGCCTTCAGGCAGTAATTTTTGGGCGCGGCTTTGCCCGCGGCCTATATTTGGCACACGGAGGCCCCACGCAAAGTCTCGCGTCATTCCGAGTCCGGCGGACGAAGTTGGCCAGCCCCACCCCCCAAGGCTATAGCCCACCCGTTTTTGTGGCCTTTTTCCGCTGGACGAACTTGGCGCCCCGGCCTTCGGGCGGTTATTTTTGGGTGTGGCTTTGCCCGCAGCCTATTTTTGGCACACGGAGGCCGATCGAAAAGTCTCGCGGCATTCCGAGTCCGGCGGACGAAGTTGGCCAGCCCCACCCCACAAGGCTATAGCCCACCCGTTTTTGTGGCCTTTTTCCTCTGGACGAACATGGCGCCCCGGCCTTCGGGCGGTTATTTTTGTGCATGGCTTTGCCCACGGCCTTTTTTTGGCGCACGGAGGCCCATCGCAAAGTCTCGCGGCATTCCGAATCTGGCGGACGAAGTCGGCCAGCATCGCCCCCCAAGGTTATAGCCCACCCGTTTTTGTGGCCTTTTTCCGCTGGACGAACTTGGCGCCCCGGCCTTCGGGCAGTAATTTTTGGGCGCGGCTTTGCCCGCGGCCTATTTTTGGCACACGGAGGCCCCACGCAAAGTCTCGCGGCATTCCGAGTCCGGCGGACGAAGTAGGCCAGCCCCACCCCCCAAGGCTATAGCCCACCCGTTTTTGTGGCCTTTTTCCGCTGGATGAACTTGGCGCCCCGGCCTTCGGGCAGTAATTTTTGGGCGCGGCTTTGCCCGCGGCCTATTTTTGGCACACGGAGGCCCCACGCAAAGTCTCGCGGCATTCCGAGTCTGGCGGACGAAGTGGGCCAGCCCCACCCCACAAGACTATAGCCCACCCGTTTTTGTGGCCTTTTTCCGCTGGACGAACTTGACGCCCCGGCCTTCGGGCGGTTATTTTTGGGTGTGGCTTTGCCCGCAGCCTATTTTTGGCACACGGAGGCCGATCGAAAAGTCTCGCGGCATTCCGAGTCCGGCGGACGAAGTTGGCCAGCCCCACCCCACAAGGCTATAGCCCACCCGTTTTTGTGGCCTTTTTCCGCTGGACGAACTTGACGCCCCGGCCTTCGGGCGGTTATTTTTGGGTGTGGCTTTGCCCGCAGCCTATTTTTGGCACACGGAGGCCGATCGAAAAGTCTCGCGGCATTCCGAGTCCGGCGGACGAAGTTGGCCAGCCCCACCCCACAAGGCTATAGCCCACCCGTTTTTGTGGCCTTTTTCCTCTGGACGAACATGGCGCCCCGGCCTTCGGGCGGTTATTTTTGTGCGCTGGCTTTGCCCACGGCCTTTTTTTGGTGCACGGAGGCCCATCGCAAAGTCTCGCGGCATTCCGAATCTGGCGGACGAAGTCGGCCAGCATCGCCCCCCAAGGTTATAGCCCACCGTTTTTGTGGCCATTTTCCGCTGGACGAATTTGGCGCCCCGGCCTTCGGGCGGTTGATTGTGGGTGCGGCTTTGCCCGCGCCCTATTTTTGGTACAGGGAGGACCCTCGCAAAGTCTCGCGGCATTCCGAGTCCGGCGGACGAAGTGGGCCAGCCCCACCCCCGAAGGCTATAGCCCACCCATTTTTGTGGCCTTTTTCCGCTGGACGAACTTGGCACCCCGGCCTTCGGGCGGTTAATTTTGTGCACGGCTTTGCCGGCGGCCTATTTTTGGCACACGGAGGCCCCTCACAAAGTCTCGCGGCATTCCGAGTCCGGCGGCGGAAGTTGGCCAGCCCCCCCCCCCCAAGGCTACAGCCCACCCGTTTTTGTGGCCTTTTTTCCGCTGGACGAACTTGGCGCCCCGGCCTTCGGGCGGTTATTTTTGGACGCGGCTTTCCCCGCGGCCTATTTTTGGCACACGGAGGCCCCTCGCAAAGTCTCGCGGCATTCCGAGTCCGGCGGACGAAGTGGGGCCAGCCCCACCCCCCAAGGACATGGCCCACCCGTTTTTGCGGCCTTTTTCAGCGGGACGAACATGGCGACCCGACCGTCGGACGGTTATTTTTGGGCGCGGCTTTGCCCGCGGCCTATTTCTGGCACATGGAGGCCCCTCGCAAAGTGTCGCGGCATTCCGAATCCGGCGGACGAAGTTGGCCAGCATCGCCCCCCAAGGCTATAGCCCACCCGTTTCTGTGGCCTTTTTCCGCTGGACGAACTTGGCGCCCCGGCCTTTGGGCGGTTAATTTTGTGCGCGGCTTTGCCCACGGCCTATATTTGGAACACGGAGGCCCCTCACAAAGTCTCGCGGCATTCCGACTCCGGCGGAGGAAGTTGGCCAGCCCCACCCCCCAAGGCTATAGCCCACCCGTTTTTGTGGCCTTTTTCCGCTGGACGAACTTGGCGCCCCGACCTTCGGGCGGTTAATTTTGGGCGCGGCTTTGCCCGCGGCCTATTGTTGGCATACGGAGATGCCTCGCAAAGTCTCGCGGCATTCCGAGTCCGGCGGACGAAGTTGGCCAGCCCGACCCCACAAGGCTATAGCCCACCCGTTTTTGTGGCCTTTTTCCTCTGGACGAACTTGGCGCCCCGGCCTTCGGGCGGTTATTTTTGTGCGCGGCTTTGCCCATGGCCTTTTTTTGGCACACGGAGGCCCATCACAAAGTCTCGCGGCATTCCGAATCCGGCGGGTCGAAGTTGGCCAGCATCGCCCCCCAAGGTTATAGCCCACCCGTTTTTGTGGCCTTTTTCTGCTGGACGAACTTGCGCCCGGGCCTTCGGGCGGTTGATTTTGGGGCGCGGCTTTGCCCGCGGCCTATTTTTGGCACAGGGAGGCCCCTCGCAAAGTCTCGCGGCATTCCGAGTCCGGCGGACGAAGTGGGCCAGCCCAACCCCCGAAGGCTATAGCCCACCCGTTTTTGTGGCCTTTTTCCGCTGGACGAACTTGGCGCCCCGGCCTTCGGGCGGTTAATTTTGTGGCGCGGCTTTGCCCGCGGCCTATTTTTGGCACACGGAGGCCCCTCACAAAGTCTCATGGCATTCCGACTCCGGCGGAGGAAGTTGGCCAGCCCCACCCCCCAAGGCTATAGCCCACCCCGTTTTTGTGGCCTTTTTCCGCTGGACGAACTTGGCGCCCCGGCCATTGGGCGGTAAATTGTGTCCACGGCTTTGTCCGCGGCCTATTTTTGGCACCACGGAGGCCCCTCACAAAGTCTCGCGGCATTCCGACTCTGGCGGAGGAAGTTGGCCAGCCCCACCCCCCAAGGCTATAGCCCACCCGTTTTTGTGGCCTTTTTGCGCTGGATGAACTTGGCGCCCCGGCCGTCGGGCGGTTATTTTTGGGCGCGGCTTTTGCCCGCTGCCTATTTTTGGCGCGACGGGGGACCCTCACAAATTCTCGCGGCATTCCCAGTCCGGCGGATGAAGTTGGCCAGCCCCACCCCCCAAGGCTATAGCCCACCCATTTTTGTGGCCTTTTTCCGCTGGACGAACTTGGCGCCCCGGCGTAGTCGGGCGGTTATTTTTGGGTGCGGCTTGGCCCGCGGCCTAGTTTTGGCGCACAGGGGCCCCCTCGCAAAGTCTCGCGGCATTCCGAGTCCGGCGGATGAAGTTGGCCAGCCCCACCACCCCGCAAGGCTATAGCCCACCCATTTTTGTGGCCTTTTTCCGCTGGACGAACTTGGCGCCCCGGCGTTCGGGCAGTTATTTTTGGGTGCGGCTTGGCCCGCGGCCTAGTTTTGGCACACGGAGGCCCCTCGCAAAGTCTCGCGGGCATTCCGAGTCCGGCGGAGGAAGTTGGCCAGCCCCACCTCCCAAGGCTATAGCCCACCCGTTTTTGTGGCCTCTTTCCACTGGACAAACTTAGCGCCCCGGCGTTCGGGCGGGTTATTTCTGGGCGCGGTTTTGCTCGCGGTATATTTTTGGCACACGGAGGCCCCTCGCAAAGTCTCATGGCATTCCGAGTCCAGCGGATGAAGTCGGCCAGCATCACCCGCCAAGGCTATAGCCCAACCGTTTTTGTGGACTTTTTCCGCTGGACGACCTTGGCGCCCCGGCCTTCTGGCGGTTAATTTTGGGCGCGGCTTTGCCCGCGGCCTATTTTTGGCACATGGAGGCCCCTCGCAAAGTCTCGCGGCATTCCGACTCCGGCGGACGAAGTGGGCCAGCATCACCCCCCAAGGCTATAGCCCACCCATTTTTGTGGCCTTTTTCTACTGGACGAACTTGGCGCCCCGGTCGTCGGGACGTTATTTTTGGGCGCGGCTTTGCCCGCGGCCTATTTTTTGCAAATGGCAGCCCCTCGCAAAGTCTTGCGGCATTCCGATTCCGGCGGACGAAGTCGGCCACCCCCACCCCCCAAGGCTGTAGCCCACCCGTTTTTGTGGCCTTTTTCCGCTGGACGAACATGGCGCCCCGGCCTTCGGGCGGTTTTTTTGGGCGCAGCTTTGCCCGCGGCCTATTTTTGGCACACGGTGACCCCTCGCAAAGTCTCGCGGCATTCCGAGTCCGGCGGACGAAGTTGGCCAGCATCACCCCCCCAAGGCTATAGCCCACCCGTTTTTGTGGCCTGTTTCCGCTGGACGAACTTGGCGCCCCGTCCGTCGGGCGGTTATTTTTGGGCGCGGCTTTGCCCGCGCCTATTTTTGGCACACGGAGGCCCCTCGCAAAGTCTCGCGGCATTCCGAGTACGGCGGTCGAAGTTGGCCAGCCCCACCCCCCAAGGCTAGAGCCCACCCGTTTTTTTGGCCTTTTTCCGCTGGACGAACTTGGCGCCCCGGCCTTCGGGTGGTTAATTTGGGCGCGGCTTTGACCGTGGCCTATTTTTGAGCCACCACGGAGGCCCCTCGCAAAGTCTCCCAGCATTCCGAGTCCAGCGGAAGAATTTGGCCAGCCCCACCCCCCAAGGCTATAGCCCACCCGTTTTTCTGGCCTTTTTCCGCTGCACGAACTTGGCGCCCCGGCCTTCGTGCAGTTATTTTTGTGTGCGGCTTTGCCCGCGGACTATTTTTGGCACACGGAGGCCCCTCGCAAAGTCTCGCGGCATTCCGAGTCCGGCGGACGAAGTTGGCCAGCCCCACCCCCACCCCCCAAGGCTATAGCCCACCCGTTTTTGCTGCCTTTTTCTGCTGGACGACCTTGGCGCCCCGGCCTTTGGGCGGTTACTTTTGGGCGCGGCTTTGCCCGTGGCCTATTTTTGGCACACGGAGGCCCCTCGCAAAGTCTCGCGGCATTCCGAGTCCGGCGGACGAATTTGGCCAGCCCCACCCCCCAAGGCTATAGCCCACCCGTATTTGTGGCCTTTTTCCGCAGGACGAACTTGGCGCACCGCCCTTTGTGCGGTTATTTTTGGGCGCAGGCTTGCCCGCAGCCTATTTTTGGCACACTGAGGCCACTCACAAAGTCTCGCGCTATTCCGAGTCCAAGGGACGAAGTTGACCAGCCCCACCCCCCAAGGCTATAGCCCACCCGTTTTTGTGGCCTTTTTCCGATAGACGAACTTGGCGCCCCGGAACTTGCTGCTGCTACCTATCTATAAAATGCACTACAAAATTTTCTCACTAGATAACATAAAATTTTGAACCACGAACCTTTTAAACATCCCGCGGCCTATTTTTGGCACACGGAGGCCCCTCGCAAAGTCTCGCGGCATTGTGAGTCCGGCGGACGAAGTGGGCCAGCCCCACCCCCCAAGGCTATAGCCCACCCGTTTTTGTGGCCTTTTTCCGCTGGACGAACTTGGCGCCCCGGCCTTCGGGCGGTTATTTTGTCCGCGGCTTTGGCCTCGGCCTATTTTTTGGCACACGGAGGCCCCTCGTAAAGTCTCGCGGCATTCCGAGTCCGGCGGACGAAGTTGGCCAGCCCCGCCCCCCAAGGCTATAGCCCACCCGTTTTTGTGGCCTTTTTCTGCTGGAACGAACTTGGCCCCCCGGCCTTCGGGCGGTTATTTTGGACGCGGCTTTCCCCGCGGCCTATTTCTGGGACACGGAGGCCCCTCGCAAGGTCTCGCGGCATTCCGAGTCCGGCGGACGAAGTTGGCCAGCCCCACCCCCCAAGGCTATAGCCCACCCGTTTTTGTGGCCTTTTTCCGCTGGACGAACTTGGCGCCCCAGCCTTCGGGTGGTTATTTTTGGCCGTGGCTTTGCCCGCGGCCTATTTGTGGCACACGGAGGCCCCTCGCAAAGTCTCGCGCTCTTCCGAGTCCGGCGGACGAAGTTGGCCAGCATCACCCCCCAAGGCTATAGCCCACCCGTTTTTGTGGCCCTTTTCCGCTGGATGAACTTGGCGCCCCCGGCCTTCGGGTGGTTATTTTCGGGCGCGGCAGTGCCCACGGCTTGTTTTTGGCACACCGGAGGCCACTCGCAAAGTCTCGCGGCATTCCGAGTCCGGCGGACGAATTTGGCCAGCCCCACCCCCCAAGGCTATAGCCCACCCGTATTTGTGGCCTTTTTCCGCTGGACGAACTTGGCGCCCCGCCCTTTGTGCGGTTATTTTTGGGCGCGCCTTTGCCCGCAGCCTATGTTTGGCACACTGAGGCCACTCACAAAGTCTCGCGCTATTCCGAGTCCAAGGGACGAAGTTGGCCAGCCCCACCCCCCAAGGCTATAGCCCACCCGTTTTTGTGGCCTTTTTCCGCTGGACGAACTTGGCGCCCCGGAACTTGCTGCTGCTACCTATCTATAAAATGCACTACAAAATTTTATCACTAGATAACATAAAATTTTGAACCACGAACCTTTTAAACATCCCACTGCCTAATTTTGGCACACGGAGGCGCCTCGCAAAGTCTCGCGGCATTCTGAGTCCGGCGGACGAAGTGGGCCAGCCCCACCCCCCGAGGTTATAGTCCACTCGTTTTTGTGGCCTTTTTCCGCTGGACGAACTTGGCCCCCCGGCCTTCGGGCGGTTATTTTTGGCCGCGGCTTTCCCCGCGGCCTATTTCTGGCCACACGGAGGCCCCTCGCAAAGTCTCGCGGCATTCCGAGTCCGGCGGACGAAGTCGGCCAGCCCCACCCCCCAAGGCTATAGCCCACCCGTTTTTGTGGCCTTTTTCCGCTGGACGAACTTGGCGCCCCGGCCTTCGGGCGGTTATTTTTGGACGCGGCTTTCCCCGCGGCCTATTTCTGGCACACGGAGGCCCCTCGCAAGGTCTCGCGGCATTCCGAGTCCGGCGGATGAAGTTGGCCAGCATCACCCCCCACCCCCCAAGCCTATGGCCCACCCGTTTTTGTGGCCTTTGTCCGCTGGACGAACTTGGCGCCCTGGCCTTCGGGTGGTTATTTTTGGGTGCGGCTGTGCCCGGGGCCCATTTTCGTCAGACGGATGTCACTCGCAAAGTCTCAAGCCATTCCGAGTCCGGCGGACGAAGTTCGCCAGCCCCACCCCCCCAAGGCTATAGCCCACCCGTTTTTGTGGCCTTTTTCCGCTAGACGAACTTGGGGACCCGGCCTTCGGGCTGTTATTTTGGGGCGCGGCTTTGCCCGCGGTCTTTTTTTGGCACACCGGAGGCCCCTCACAATGTCTCGCCGCATTTCGAGTCTGGCGAACGAAGTCGGCCATCCCCACGCCCCCAAGGCTATAGCCCACCCATTTTTGTGGCCTTTTTCCACTGGACGAACTTGGCGCCCCAGCCTTCGGGTGGTTATTTTTGGCCGTGGCTTTGCCCGCGGCCTATTTGTGGCACACGGAGGCCCCTCGTAAAGTCTCGCGCTCTTCCGAGTCCGGCGGACGAAGTTGGCCAGCATCACCCCCCAAGGCTATAGCCCACCCGTTTTTGTGGCCCTTTTCCGCTGGATGAACTTGGCGCCCCGGCCTTCGGGTGGTTATTTTCGGGCGCGGCAGTGCCCACGGCTTGTTTTTGGCACACGGAGGCCACTCGCAAAGTCTCGCGGCATTCCGAGTCCGGCGGACGAATTTGGCCAGCCCCACCCCCAAGGCTATAGCCCACCCGTATTTGTGGCCTTTTTCCGCTGGACGAACTTGGCGCCCCGCCCTTTGTGCGGTTATTTTTGGGCGCGCCTTTGCCCGCCGCCTATGTTTGGCACACTGAGGCCACTCACAAAGTCTCGCGCTATTCCGAGTCCAAGGGACGAAGTTGGCCAGCCCCACCCCCCAAGGCTATAGCCCACCCGTTTTTGTGGCCTTTTTCCGCTGGACGAACTTGGCGCCCCGGAACTTGCTGCTGCTACCTATCTATAAAATGCACTACAAAATTTTATCACTAGATAACATAAAATTTTGAACCACGAACCTTTTAAACATCCCACTGCCTAATTTTGGCACAACGGAGGCCCCTCGCAAAGTCTCGCCGCATTTTGAGTCCGGCGGACGAAGTGGGCCAGCCCCACCCCCCGAGGTTATAGCCCACTCGTTTTTGTGGCCTTTTTCCGCTGGACGAACTTGGCCCCCCGGCCTTCGGGCGGTTATTTTGGCCGCGGCTTTCCCCGCGGCCTATTTCTGGCACACGGAGGCCCCTCGCAAGATCTCGCGGCATTCCGAGTCCGGCGGATGAAGTTGGCCAGCATCACCCCCACCCCCCAAGGCTATGGCCCACCCGTTTTTGTGGCCTTTGTCCGCTGGACGAACTTGGCGCCCTGGCCTTCGGGCGGTTATTTTTGGGTGCGGCTGTGCCCGGGGCCCATTTTCGTCAGACGGATGTCACTCGCAAAGTCTCAAGCCATTCCGAGTCCGGCGGACGAAGTTCGCCAGCCCCACCCCCCAAGGCTATAGCCCACCCGTTTTTGTGGCCTTTTTCCGCTGGACGAATTTGGCGCCCCGGCCTTCGGTCGGTTATTTTTGGGAGCGACTGTGCCCGGGGCCTATTTTCGGCACACGGAGGTCGCTCGGAAAGTCTCGCGCCATTCCGAATCCGGCGGACGAAGTTGGCCAGCCCCACCCCCCAAGGCTATAGCCCACCGGTTTTTGTGGCCTTTTTCCGCTGGACGAACTTGACGCCCTGGCCTTCGGGCGGTTATTTTTGGGCGTGGCTGTGTCCGGGGCCTATTTTCGGCACACGGAGGCCGCTCGCAAAGTCTCGCGCCATTCCGAGTCCGGCGGACGAAGTCGGCCAGCCCCACCTCCGAAGGCTATAGCCCACCCCGTTTTTGTGTCCTTTTTCCGCTGGACGAACTTGGCACCCCGGCCTTCGGGCGGTTATTTTTTGGGCGTGGCTCTGCCCGGGGCCTATTTTCGGCACATCGAGGGCCGATTGCAAATTCTCGCGCCATTCCGAGTCCGGCGGACGAAGTTGGCCTGCCCCACCCCCCGAGGCTATGGCCCGCCCGTTTTTGTGGCCTTTTTTCCGCTGGACGAACTAGGCGCCCCGGCCTTCGGGCGGTTATTTTTGGGTGCGGCTGTGCCCCGGGGCCTATTTTTCGGCACACGGAGGCCGCTCGCAAAGTCTCGCGCCATTCCGAGTCCGGCGGACGAAGTTGGCCAGCCCCACCCCCCAAGGATATAGCCCACCCGTTTTTGTGGCATTTTTCCGCTGGACGAACTACGCGCCCCGGCCTTCGGGCGGTTATTTTTGGGCGCGGCTGTGCCCGGGGCCTATTTTCAGCACACCGGAGGCCGCTCGCAAAGTCTCCGCGCCATTCCGAGTCCGGCGGACGAAGTCGTCCAGCCCCACCCCCCAAGGCTATAGCCCACCCGTTTTTGTGGCCTTTTTCCGCTGGACGAACTTGGCACCCCGGCCTTCGGGTGGTTATTTTTGGGCGTGGCTATGCCCGGCGCCCTATTTTCGGCACACGAAGGCCATTCGAAAAGTTTCGCGCCATTCCGAGTCCGGCGGACGAAGTCGGCCAGGCCCACCCCCCAAGGCTATAGCCCACCCGTTTTTGTGGCCTTTTTCCGCTGGACGAACTTGGCGCCCCGGCCTTCGGGTGGCTATTTTTGGATGCGGCTGTACCCGGGGCTTCTTTTCGGAACACGGAGGCCGCTCGCAAAGTCTCGCGCCATTCGGAGTCCGGCGGACGAAGTTGGCCAGCCCCACTCCCCAAGCCTATAGGCCACCCGTTTTTGTGGCCTTTTTCCGCTGGACGAACTTGGCGCCCCGGCCTTCTGGTGGTTAGTTTTGGGCGCGGCTGTGCCCGGGGCCTATTTTTGGCACACGGAGGCCGCTCGCAAAGTCTCACGCCATTCCGAGTCCGGCGGACGAAGTTGGCCAGCCCCACCCCCCAAGGCTATAGCCCACCCTTTTTTGTGGCCTTTTTCCGCTGGACGAACTTGGCACCCCGGCCTTAGGGCGGTTATTTTTGGGCGCGGCTGTGCCCGGGGCCTATTTTCGGCACACGGAGGCCGGTCGCAAAGTCTCGCGCCATTCCGAGTCCGGCGGACGAAGTTGGCCACCCCCCCCCCCCAAGGCTATGGCCCACCCGTTTTTGTGGCCTTGTTCCGCTGGACGAACTTGGCGCCCCGGCCTTCGGGTGGTTATTTTTGGGTGCGGCTGTGCCCGCGGCCTATTTTTGGCACATGGAGGGGCTCGCAAAGTCTCGCTCCATTCTGAGTCCGGCGAACGAAGTTGGCCAGTCCCACCGCCCAAGGCTGTAGCCCACCCGTTTTTGTGGCCTTTTTCCGCTGGACGAACTTGGTGCCCCGGCCTTCGGGCAGTTATTTTTGGGTGCGGCTGTGCCCGGGCCTATTATCGGCACACGGAGGCCGCTCGCAAAGTCTCGCGCCATTCCGAGTCCGGCGGACGAAGTTGGCCAGCCCCACCCCCCAAGGCTATAGCCCTCCCGTTTTTGTGGCCTTTTTCCGCTGGACAAACTTGGCGCTCCGGCCTTCAGGCGGTTATTTTTGGGCGCGGCTGTGCCCGGGGCCTATTTTCGGCACACAGATGCCGCTCGCAAAGTCTCGCACCATTCCGAATCCGGCGGACGAAGTTGGCCAGTCCCACCCCCCAAGGCTATAGCCCACCCGTTTTTGTGGCCTTGTTCCGCTGGACGAACTTGGCGCCCCGGCCTTCGGGGTGGTTATTTTTGGGTGCGGCTGTGCCCGCGGCCTATTTTTGGCACATGGAGGGGCTCGCAAAGTCTCGCTCCATTCTGAGTCCGGCGAACGAAGTTGGCCAGTCCCACCGCCCAAGGCTGTAGCCCACCCGTTTTTGTGGCCTTTTTCCGCTGGACGAACTTGGTGCCCCGGCCTTCGGGTGGTTATTTTTGGGTGCGGCTGTGCCCGGGCCTATTATCGGCACATGGAGGCCGCTCGCAAAGTCTCGCGCCATTCCGAGTCCGGCGGACGAAGTGGGCCAGCCCCACCCCCCAAGGATATAGCCCACCCGTTTTTGTGGCCTTTTTCCGCTGGACGAACTTGGCGCCCCGGCCTTCGGGCGGTTATTTTTGATGCGGCTGTGCCCGGGGCCTATTTTCGGCACACGGGGGCCGCTCGCAAAGTCTCGCACCATTCCGAGTACGGCGGACGAAGTTGGCCAGCACCACCCCCCAAGGCTATAGCCCACCCATTTTTGTAGCCTTTTTCCGCTGGACGAACTTGGCGCCCCAGCCTTCGGGCGGTTATTTTTGGGCGCGGCTGTGCCCGGGGCCTATATTCGGCACACGGAGGCCGCTCGCAAAGTCTCGCGCCATTCCGAGTCCGGCGGACAAAGTTGGCCGGCCCCACCCCCCAAGGCTATAGCCCACCCGTTTTTGTGGCCTTTTTCCGCTGGACGAACTTGGCACCCCGGCCGTCGGGCGGTTATTTTCGGGCGCGGCTGTGTCCGGTGCTTCTTTTCGGGACACGGAGACCGTTCGCAAAGTCTCGCGCCATTCCGAGTCCGGCGGACGAAGTTGGCCAGCCCCACCCCCCAAGGCTATAGCCCACCCGTTTTTTGTGGCCTTTTTCCGCTGGACGAACTTGGCGCCCCGGCCTTCGGGCCGTTATTTTTGGGCACGGCTGTTCCCGGGGCTATTTTCGGCACACGGAGGATGCTCGTAAAGTCTCGCACAATTCCGAGTGCGGCGGACGATGTCGGCCAGCCCCACCCCCCCAAGGCTATAGCCCACCCGTTTTTGTGGCCTTTTTCCGCTAGATGAACTTGGCGCCCCGGCCTTCGGGCAGTTATTTTTGGGTGCGGCTGTGCCCGGGCCTATTTTCGGCACACGGAGGCCGCTCGCAAAGTCTCGCACCATTCCGAGTCCGGCGGACAAAGTTGGCGGGCCCCACCCCCCAAGGCTATAGCCCGCCCGTTTTTGTGGCCTTTTTCCGCTGGACGAACTTGGCACCCCGGCCATCGGGCGGTTATTTTCGGGGCGCGGCTGTGCCCGGGGCTTCTTTTCGGCACACGGAGGCCGCTCGCAAAGTCTCGCGCCATTCGGAGTCCGGCGGACGAAGTTGACCATCCCCACCCCCCAAGCCTATAGGCCACCCGTTTTTGTGGCCTTTTTCCGCTGGACGAACTTGGCGTCCCGGCCTTCGGGCGGTTAGTTTTGGGCGCGGCTGTGCCCGGGGCCTATTTTTGGCACACGGAGGCCGCTCGCAAAGTCTCACGCCATTCCGAGTCCGGCGGACGAAGTTGGCCAGCCCCACCCCCCAAGGCTATAGCCCACCCTTTTTTGTGGCCTTTTTCCGCTGGACGAACTTGGCGCCCCGGCCTTAGGGAGGTTATTTTTGGGCGCGGGCTGTGCCCGGGGCCTATTTTCGGCACACGGAGGCCGGTCGCAAAGTCTCGCGCCATTCCGAGTCCGGCGGACGAAGTCGGCCAGCCCCCCCCCCCCCCCCCAAGGCTATGGCCCACCCGTTTTTGTGGCCTTTTTCCGCTGGACGAACTTGGCGCCCCAGCCTTCGGGCGGTTATTTCTGGGCGCGGCTGTGCCCGGGGCCTATTTTCGGCACACGGAGGATGCTCGCAAAGTCTCGCGTAATTCCGAGTCCGGCGGACGAAGTTGGCCAGCCCCACCCCCCAAGGCTATAGCCCACCCGTTTTTGTGGCCCTTTTTCCGCTGGACGAACTTGGCGCCCCGGCCTTCGGGCCGTTATTTTTGGGTACGGCTGTTCCCGGGGCCTATTTTCGGCACATGGAGGATGCTCGCAAAGTCTCGCGCAATTCCAACTCCGGCGGACGAAGTTGGCCAGCCCCACCCCCCAAGGCTAAAGCCCACCCGTTTTTGGGGCCTTTTTTCGCTGGAGGAACTTGGCGCCCCGGCCTTCGGGCGGTTATTTTTGGGTGCGGCTGTGCCCGGGCCTATTTTCAGCACACGAAGGGCCGCTCGCAAAGTCTCGCGCCATTCTGAGTCGGGGCGGACGAAGTTGGCCAGCCCCACCCCCCAAGGCTATAGCCCACCTGTTTTTGTGGCCTTTTTCCGCTGGACGAACTTGGCACCCCGGCCATCGGGCGGTTATTTTCGGGCGCGGCTGTGCCCGGGGCTTCTTTTCGGCACACGGAGGCCGCTCGCAAAGTCTCGCGCCATTCGGAGTCCCGGCGGACGAAGTTGACCAGCCCCACCCCCCAAGCCTATAGGCCACCCGTTTTTGTCGCCTTTTTCCGCTGGACGAACTTGGCGTCCCGGCCTTCGGGCGGTTAGTTTTGGGCGCGGCTGTGCCCGGGGCCTATTTTTGGCACACGGAGGCCGCTCGCAAAGTCTCACGCCATTCCGAGTCCGGCGGACGAAGTTGGCCAGCCCCACCCCCCAAGGCTAAAGCCCACCCGTTTTTGGGGCCTTTTTTCGCTGGAGGAACTTGGCGCCCCGGCCTTCGGGCGGTTATTTTTGGGTGCGGCTGTGCCCGGGCCTATTTTCAGCACACGAAGGCCGCTCGCAAAGTCTCGCGCCATTCTGAGTCGGGCGGACGAAGTTGGCCAGCCCCACCCCCCAAGGCTATAGCCCACCTGTTTTTGTGGCCTTTTTCCGCTGGACGAACTTGGCACCCCCGGCCGTCGGGCGGTTATTTTTGGGCGCGGCTGTGTCCGGGCCTTCTTTTCGGCACACGTAGGCCGCTCGCGAAGTCTCGCACCATTCGAGTCCGGCGGACGAAGTTGGCCAGCCCCACCCCCCAAGCCTATAGGCCACCCGTTTTTGTGGCCTTTTTCCGCTGGACGAACTTGGCGCCCCGGCCTTCAGGCGGTTATTTTTGGGCGCGGCTATGCCCGGGGCCTATTTTCGGCACACGGAGGCCGCTCGCATAGTCTCGCACCATTCCGAGTCCGGCGGACGAACTTGGCCAGCCCCATCCCCCAAAGCTATGGCCCACCCGTTTTTGTGGCCTTTTTCCGCTGGACGAACTTGGCGCCCCAGCCTTCGGGCGGTTATTTTTGGGCGCGGCTATGCCCGGGGCCTATTTTCGGCACACGGAGGATGCTCGCAAAGTCTCGCGCAATTCCGAGTCCGGCGGATGAAGTTGGCCAGCCCCACCCCCCAAGGGTAAAGCCTACCCGTTTTTGGGGCCTTTTTCCGCTGGACGAACTTGGCGCCCCGGCCTTCGGCCGGTTATTTTTGGGTGCGGCTGTGCCCGGGCCTATTTTCAGCACACGTAGGCCGCTCACGAAGTCTCGCGCCATTCCGAGTCCGGCGGACGAAGTTGGCCAGCCCCACCCCCAAGCCTAGAGGCCACCTGTTTTTGTGGCCTTTTTCCGCAGGACGAACTTGGCGCCCCGGCCTTCGGGCGGTTATGTTTGGGCGCGGATGTGCCCGGGGCCTATTTTCGGCACACGGAGGCCGCTCGCACAGTCTCGCGCCATTCCGAGTACGGCGGACGAAGTTGCCCAACCCCACCCCCCAAGGCTATAGACCACCCGTTTTTGTGGCCTTTTTCCGCTGGACGAACTTGGAGCCCCGGCCTTCGGGCGGTTATTTTTGGGCGCGGCTGTGCCCAGGGCCTATTTTCAGCACACGGATGCCGCTCGCAAAGTCTCGCGCCATTCCGAGTCCGGCGGACGAAGTGGGCCAGCCCCACCCCCCAAGGCTATGGCCCACCCGTTTTTGTGGCCTTTTTCCGCTGGAAGAACTTGGCGCCCCAGCCTTCGTGTGGTTATTTTTGGGCGCGGCTATGCCCGGGGCCTATTTTCGGCACACGGAGGATGCTCGAAAAGTCTCGCGCAATTCCGAGTCCGGCGGACGAAGTTGGCCAGCCCCCACCCCCCAAGGCTATAGCCCACCCGTTTTTGTGGCTTTTTTCCGCTGGACGAACTTGGCGCCCCGGCCTTCGGGCGGTTATTTTTGGGTGCGGCTGTTCCCTGGGCCTATTTTCGGCACACGGAGGCCGCTCACATAGTCTCGCGCTATTCCGAGTCCGGCGGACGAAGTCGGCCAGCCCCACCCCCCAAGGCTATAGGCCACCCGTTTTTGTGGCCTTTTTCCGTTGGACGAACTTGGCGCCCCGGCCTTCGGGCGGTTATTTTTGGGTTGGCTCTGCCCGGTGCCTATTTTCGGCACACAGAGGCCGATCGCAAAGTCTCGCACCATTCTGAGCCCCGGCGGACGAAGTTGGCCAGCCCCACCCCCCAAGGCTATACCCCACCCGTTTTTGTGGCCTTTTTCCGCTGGACGAAGATGGTTGCCCCGGCCGTCGGGCGGTTATTTTCGGGCGCAGCTGTGCCCGGGGCCTATTTTCGGCAAACGGAGGCCGGTCGCAGAGTCTCGCGCCATTCTGAGTCCGGCGGACGAAGTTGGCCAGCCCCACCCCCCAAGGCTATAGCCCACCCGTTTTTGTGGCCTTTTTCCGCTGGACGAACTTGGCGCCCCGGCCTTCGGTCGGTTATTTTTGGGCACGGATGTGCCCGTGGCCTATTTTCGGCACACGGAGGCCGCTCGCAAAGTCTCGCGCAATTCCGAGTCCGGCGGACGAAGTTGGCCAGCCCCACCCCCCAAGGCTATAGCCCACCCGTTTTTGTGTCCTTTTTCCGCTGGACTAATATGGCACCCCCGGCTGTCGGGCTGTTATTTTCGGGCGCGGCTATGCCCGGGGCTTCTTTTCGGCACACGGAGGGCGCTCGCAAAGTCTCGCGCCATTCCGAGTCCGGCGGACGAAGTTGGCCAACCCCACCCCCCAAGGCTATAGCCCACCCGTTTTTCTGGCCTTTTTCCGCTGGACGAACTTGGCGCCCCGGTCTTCGGGCGGTTATTTTTTTGCGCGGCTGTGCCCAGGGCCTATTTTTGGCACACGGAGGCCACTCGCAGAGTCTCGTGCCATTCGGAGTCCGGCGGACGAAGTTGGCCAGCCCCACCCCCCAAGGCTATAGCCCACCCGTTTTTGTGGCCTTTTTCCGCTGGACGAACTTGGCGCCCCGGCCTTCGGTCGCGTTATTTTTTGGGTGCGGCTGTGCCCGTGGCCTATTTTCAGCACATGGAAGCCGCTCGCAAAGTCTCGCGCAATTGCGAGTCCGGCGGACGAAGTTGGCCAGCCCCACGTCCCGAGGCTATAGCCCACCCGTTTTTGTGGCCTTTTTCCGCAGGACGAACATGGCGCCCCCGGCCGTCGGGTGGTTATTTTCGGGCGCGGCTGTGCCCGGGGCTTCTTTTCGGCACACGGAGGCCGTTCGCAAAGTCTCGCGCCATTCCGAGTCCGGCGGACGAAGTTGGCCAGCCCCACCCCCCCAAGCCTATAGGCCACCTGTTTTTGTGGCCTTTTTCCGCTGGACGAACTTGGCGCCCGGCCTTCGGGCGGTTATTTTTGGGTGCGGCTGTGCCCGGTGCCTATTTTTGGTACACGGAGGCCGCTCGCAAAGTCTCACGCCATTCCGAGTCCGGCGGACGAAGTGGGCCTGCCCCGCCCCCCAAGGCTATAGCCCACCCATTTTTGTGGCCTTTTTCCGCTGGACGAATTTGGCGCCCCGGCCTTCAGGCGGTTATTTTTAGGCGCGGCTGTACCCGGGGCCTATTTTCGGCACACGGAGCCCGCACGCAAAGTCTCGCGCCATTCCGAGTGCGGCGGACGAAGTTGGCCACCCCCACCCCCCAAGGCTATAGGCCACCCGTTTTTGTGGCCTTTTTCCGCTGGACGAACTTGGCGCCCCGGCCTTCGGGCGGTGATTTTTGGACGCGGCTGAGCCCGAGGCCTATTTTCGGTACACGGAGGCTGCTCGCAAAGTCTCACGCCATTCCCAGTCCGGCGGACGAAGTAGGCCAGCCCCCACCCCCCAAGGCTATGACCCACCCGTTTTTGTGGCCTTTTTCCGCTGGACGAACTTGGCGCCCCGGCCTTTGGGCGGTTATTTTTGTGCGCGGCTGTCTCCGGGGACCATTTTAGGCACATGGAGGCCGTTCACAATGTCTCGCGCCATTCCGAGTCCGGCGGACGAAGTTGGCCAGCCCCACCGCCCAAGGCTATAGCCACCCGTTTTTGTGGCCTTTTTCCGCTGGACGAACTTGCCGCCCCGGCCTTCGGTCGGTTATTTTTGGGCGCGGCTGTGCCCGGGGCCTATTTTTGGCACACGGAGGCCGCTCGCAAAGTCTCACGCCATTCCGAGTCCGGCGGACGAAGTGGGCCTGCCCCGCCCCCCAAGGCTATAGCCCACCCATTTTTGTGGCCTTTTTCCGCTGGACGAATTTGGCGCCCCGGCCTTCAGGCGGTTATTTTTAGGCGCGGCTGTACCCGGGGCCTATTTTCGGCACACGGAGCCCGCACGCAAAGTCTCGCGCCATTCCGAGTGCGGCGGACGAAGTTGGCCACCCCCACCCCCCAAGGCTATAGGCCACCCGTTTTTGTGGCCTTTTTCCGCTGGACGAACTTGGCGCCCCGGCCTTCGGGCGGTTATTTTTGGACGCGGCTGAGCCCGAGGCCTATTTTCGGTACACGGAGGCTGCTCGCAAAGTCTCACGCCATTCCCAGTCCGGCGGACGAAGTAGGCCAGCCCCACCCCCCAAGGCTATGGCCCACCCGTTTTTGTGGCCTTTTTCCGCTGGACGAACTTGGCGCCCCGGCCTTTGGGCGGTTATTTTTGTGCGCGGCTGTCTCCGGGGACCATTTTAGGCACATGGAGGCCGTTCACAATGTCTCGCGCCATTCCGAGTCCGGCGGACGAAGTTGGCCAGCCCCACCGCCCAAGGCTATAGCCACCCGTTTTTGTGGCCTTTTTCCGCTGGACGAACTTGCCGCCCCGGCCTTCGGTCGGTTATTTTTGGGCGCGGCTGTGCCCGGGGCCTATTTTTGGCACACGGAGGCCGCTCGCAAACTCTCGCGCCCGTCCGAGTCCGGCGGACGAAGTTGACCAGCCCCACCCCCCAAGGCTATAGCCCACCCGTTTTTGTGGCCTTTTTTCGGCATACGGAGGCCGCTCGCAAAGTCTCGCGCCATTCCGAGTCCGGCGGACGAAGTTGGCCTGCCCCACCCCCCAAGGCTATAGGCCACCCGTTTTTGTGGCCTTTTTCCGCTCGACGAACTTGGTGCCCCGGCCTTCGGGCGGTTATTTTTGGGCGCGGCTCTGCCCGCGGCCAATTTTCGGCACACGGAGGCCTCTCGTAAAGTCTCGCTCCATTCCGAGTCCGGCGGACGAAGTTGGACTGCCCCGCCCCCCAAGGCTATAGCCCACCCATTTTTGTGGCCTTTTTCCGCTGGACGAATTTGGCGCCCCGGCCTTCAGGCGGTTATTTTTGGGCGCGGCTGTACCCGGGGCCTATTTTCAGCACACGGAGGCCGCTCGCAATGTCTCGTGCCATTCCGAGTGCGGCGGAAGAAGTTGGCCAGCCCCATCCCCCAAGGCTATAGGCCACCCGTTTTTGTCGCCTTTTTCCGCTGGACGAACTTGGCGCCCCGGCCTTCGGGCGGTGATTTTTGGGCGCGGCTGAGCCCGGGGCCTATTTTCGGTACACGGAGGCTGTTCGCAAAGTCTCGCGCCATTCCCAGTCCGGCGGACGAAGTAGGCCAGCCCCACCCCCCAAGGCTATGGCCCACTCGTTTTTGTGGCCTTTTTCCGCTGGACGAACTTGGAGCCCCGGCCTTCGGGCGGTTATTTTTGGGCGCGGCTGTGTCCGTGGATTTTTTTTGGCCCACGGAGGCCCCTCGCAAAGTCTCGCGGCATTCCGAGTCCGGCGGACGAAGTTCGCCAGCCCCCCCCCCCCCCCAAGGCTATAGCCCACCCGTTTTTGTGGCCTTTTTCCGCTGGACGAACTTGGCGACCCGGCCGTCGGGCGGTTATTTTTGGGTGCGGCTTTACCCGCGGCCTATTTTTGGCACACGGAGGCCCCTCGCAAAGTCTCGCGGCATTCCGTGTCCGGCGGACGAAGTCGGCCAGCCCCACCGCCCAAGGCTATAGCCCACCCGTGTTTGTGGCCTTTTTCCGCTGGACGAACTTGGCGCCCCGGCCGTCGGGCGGTTATTTTTGGGTGCGGCTTTACCCGCGGCCTATTTTTGGCACACGGAGGCCCCTCGCAAAGTCTCGCGGCATTCCGAGTCCGGCGGACGAAGTAGGCCAGCAGCACCCCCCAAGGCTATAGCCCACCCGTTTTTGTGGCCTTTTTCCGCTGGACGAACTTGGCGCCCCGGCCTTCGGGCAGTTATTTTTGGGTACGGCTATGCCCGCGGCCTATTTTATTTACACGGAAGTCCCTCGCAAAGTCTCGCGGCATTCCGAGTCCGGCGGACGAAGTTGGCCAGCCCCACCCCCCAAGGCTATAGCCCACCCGTTTTTGTGGCCTTTTTCCGCTGGACAAACTTGGCGCCCCGGCCGTCGGACGGTTATTTTTGGGTGCGGCTTTACCGGCGGCCTATTTTTGGCACACAGAGGCCCCTCGCAAAGTCTCGCGGCATTCCGTGTCCGGCGGACGAAGTCGGCCAGCCCCACCGCCCAAGGCTATAGCCCACCCGTGTTTGTGGCCTTTTTCCGCAGGACGAAATTGGCGCCCCGGCCTTCGGGCGGTTATTTTTGGGCGCGGCTTTGCCCGCGGCCTATTTTTGGCACACGGAGGCCCCTCGCAAAGTGCCGCAGCATTCCGAGTCCGGCGGACGAAGTTGGCCAGCCCCCCCCCCCCCAAGGCTATAGCCCACCCGTTTTTGTGGCCTTTTTCCGCTGGACGAACTTGGCGCCCCGGCCGTCGGGCGGTTATTTTTGGGTGCGGCTTTACCCGCGGCCTATTTTTGGCACACAGAGGCCCCTCGCAAAGTCTCGCGGCATTCCGAGTCCGGCGGACGAAATTGTCCAGCCCCACCCCCCCAAGGCTATAGCCCACCCGTTTTTTTGGCCTTTCTCCGCTGGACGAACTTGGCGCCCCGGCCTTCGGGCGGTTATTTTTGGGTGCGGCTTTGCCGGAGGCCTATTTTTGGCACACGGATTCCCCTCGCAAAGTCTCATGGAATTCCGAGTCCGGCGGACGAAGTTGGCCAGCCCCACCCCCCAAGGCTATAGCCCACCCGTTTTTGTGGCCTTTTTCCGCTGGACGAACTTGGCGCCCCGGCCTTCGGGCGGTTATTTTTCGGCGCGGCATTGTCCTCGGCCTATTTTTGGCACACGGAGGCCCCTCGCAAAGTCTCGCGGCATTCCGAGTCCGGCGGACGAACTTGGCCAGCCCCACCCCCCAAGGCTATAGCCCACCCGTTTTTGTGGCCTTTTTCCGCTGGACGAACTTGGCGCCCCGGCCTTCGGGCAGTTATTTTTCGGTGCGCCTTTGCCCGCGGCCAATATTTGGCACACAGAGTACCCTCGCAAAGTCTCGCGGCATTCCGAGTCTGGCGGACGAGGTTGGCCAGCCCCACCCCCCAAGGCTATAGCCCACCCGTTTTTGTGGCCTTTTTCCGCTGGACGAACTTGGTGCCCCGGCCATCGGGCGGTTATTTTTAGGCGCGGTTTTACCAAGGCCTATTTTTGGCACATGGAGGGCCCTCGTAAAGTCTCGCGGCATTTTGAGTCCGGCGCACGAAGTTGGCCAGCCCCACCCCCCAAGGCTATAGCCCACCCGTTTTTGTGGCCTTTTTCCGCTGGAGGAACTTGGCGCCCAGGCTTTCGGTCGGTTATTTTTGGGAGCTGCTGTGCCCGGGGCCTATTTTCGGCACACAAGGGCCGCTCGCAAATTCTCGCGCAATTCCGAGTCCGGCGGACGAAGTTGGCCAGCCCCACCCCCTAAGGCTATAGCCCACCCGTTTTTGTGGCCTTTTTCCGCTGGACGAACTTGGCGCCCCGGCCTTCGGGTGGTTATTTTTGGGCACGGCTGTGCCCGGGGATTATTTTCGGCACACGGAGACCGCTCACAAAGTCTCGCGCCATTTCGAGTCCGGCGGACGAAGTTGGCCAGCCCCACCCCCCAAGGCTATAGCCCACCCGTTTTTGTGGCCTTTTTCCGCTGGACGAACTTGGCGCCCCGGCCTTCGTGCGGTTATTTTTGGGCGCGGCTTTGTACGGGACCAATTTTCGGCACACGGAGGCCGCTCGCAAAGTCTCGGCCATTCCGAGTCCGGCGGACGAAGTTGGCCAGCCCCACCACCCAAGGCTATAGCCCACCCGTTTTTGTGGCCTTTTTCCGCTGGACGAACTTGGCGCCCCGGCCTTCGATCGGTTATTTTTGGGTGCGGCTGTGCCCGTGGCCTATTTTCAGCACACGGAAGCCGCTCGCAAAGTCTCGCGCAATTGCGAGTCCGGCGGACGAAGTTGGCCAGCCCCACGTCCCGAGGCTATAGCCCACCCGTTTTTGTGGCCTTTTTCCGCAGGACGAACATGGCGCCCCGGCCGTCGGGTGGTTATTTTCGGGCGCGGCTGTGCCCGGGGCTTCGTTTCGGCACACGGAGGCTGCTCGCAAAGTCTCACGCCATTCCCAGTCCGGCGGACGAAGTAGGCCAGCCCCACCCCCCAAGGCTATGGCCCACCCGTTTTTGTGGCCTTTTTCCGCTGGACGAACTTGGCGCCCCGGCCTTTGGGCGGTTATTTTTGCGCGCGGCTGTCTCCGGGGACCATTTTAGGCACATGGAGGCCGTTCACAATGTCTCGCGCCATTCCGAGTCCGGCGGACGAAGTTGGCCAGCCCCACCGCCCAAGGCTATAGCCACCCGTTTTTGTGGCCTTTTTCCGCTGGACGAACTTGCCGCCCCGGCCTTCGGTCGGTTATTTTTGGGCGCGGCTGTGCCCGGGGCCTATTTTTGGCACACGGAGGCCGCTCGCAAACTCTCGCGCCCGTCCGAGTCCGGCGGACGAAGTTGACCAGCCCCACCCCCCAAGGCTATAGCCCACCCGTTTTTGTGGCCTTTTTTCGGCATACGGAGGCCGCTCGCAAAGTCTCGCGCCATTCCGAGTCCGGCGGACGAAGTTGGCCTGCCCCACCCCCCAAGGCTATAGGCCACCCGTTTTTGTGGCCTTTTTCCGCTGGACGAACTTGGCGCCCCGGCCTTCGAGCGGTTATTTTTGGGCGCGGCTTTGCCCGCGACCTATTTTTGGCACACGGAGGCCCCTCGCAAAGTCTCGCGGCATTCTGATTCCGGCGGACGAAGTTGGCCAGCCCCACCCCCCAAGGCTATAGCCCACCCGTTTTTGTGGCCTTTTTCCGCTGGACGAACTTGGCGCCCCGGCCGTCAGGAAGTTATTTTTGGGCGGCGCTTTGCCCGCGGCCTATTTTTAGCACACGGAGGCCCATCGCAAAGTCTCGCGGCATTCCGAGTACGGCGGACGAAGTTGGCCAGCCCCACCCCGCAAGGCTATATCCCACCCGTTTTTGTGGCCTTTTTCCGCTGGACGAACTTGGCTCCCCGGCCTTCGGGCGGTTATTTTTGTGCGTGGCTTTGCCCGCGGCCTATTTTTGGCAAACGGAGGCGCCTCGCAAAGTCTCGCGAATTCCCAGTCCGGCGGACGAAGTTGGCCAGCCCCACCCCCCAAGGCTATACCCCACCCGTTTTTGTGCCCTTTTTCCGCTGGACGAACTTGGCGCCCCGGCCTTCGGGCGGTTGTTTTTGGGCGCAGCTTTGCCTGCGGCCTATTTTTGGCACACGGAGGCCCTTCGCAAAGTCTCGCGGCATTCCATGTCCGGCGGACGAAGTTGGCCAGCCCCACCCCCCAAGGCTATACCCCACCCGTTTTTGTGGCCTTTTTCCGCTGGACGAAATTGGCACCCCGGCCTTCGGGCGGTTATTTTTGGGCGCGGCTTCGCCCGCGGCCTATTTTTGGCACACGGAGGCCCCTCGCAAAGTCTCGCGCATTCCTTGTCCGGCGGACGAAGTTGGCCAGCCCCACCCCCCAAGGCTATACCCCACCCGTTTTTGTGGCCTTTTTCCGCCGGACGAACTTGGCGCCCCGGCCTTCGGGCGGTTATTTTTGGCCACGGCTGTGCCCGGGGCCTATTTTCGGCACACGGAAGCCGCTCGCAAAGTCTCGCGCCATTCCGAGTCAGGCGGACGAAGTCGGCCAGCCCCACCCCCCAAGGCTATAGCCCACCCGTAAAGTCTCGCGCCATTCCGAGTCCAGCGGACGAAGTTGGCCAGCCCCACCCCCCAAGGCTATAGCCCACCCGTTTTTGTGGCCTTTTGCCGCTGGACGAACTTGGCGCCCCCGGCCGTCGGGCTGTTATTTTTGGGCGCGGCTTCGCCCGCGACCTATTTTTGGCACACGGAGGCCCCTCGCAAAGTCTCGCGGCATTCTGATTCCGGCGGACGAAGTTGGCCAGCCCCACCCCCCAAGGCTATAGCCCACCCGTTTTCGTGGCCTTTTTCCGCTGGACGAACTTGGCGCCCCGGCCTTCGAGCGGTTATTTTTGGGCGCGGCTTTGCCCGCGACCTATTTTTGGCACATGGAGGCCCCTCGCAAAGTCTCGCGGCATTCTGATTCCGGCGGACGAAGTTGGCCAGCCCCACCCCCCAAGGCTATAGCCCACCCGTTTTTGTGGCCTTTTTCCGCTGGACGAACTTGGCGCCCCGGCCTTCGAGCGGTTATTTTTGGGCGCGGCTTTTCCCGTGGCCTATTTTTGGCACACGGAGGCCCCTCGTAAAGTCTCGCGGCATTCCAAGTCCGGCGGACGAAGTTAGCCAGCCCCACCCCCCAAGGCTATAGTCCACCCGTTTTTGTGGCCTTTTTCCGCTGGACGAACTTGGCTCCCCGGCCTTCGGGCGGTTATTTTTGGGTGTGGCTTTGCCTGCGGCCTATTGTTGGCAGACAGAGGCCCCTCACAAACTCTCGCGGCATTCCGAGTCCGGCGGATGAAGTGGCCCAGCCCCACCCCCCAAGGCTATAGCCCACCCGTTTTTGTGGCCTTTTTCCGCTGGACGAACTTGGCGCCCCGGCCTTCGGGCGGTCATTTTTGGGTGTGGCTTTGCCTGCGGCCTATTTTTGGCACACGGAGGCCCCTCGCAAAGTCTCGCGGCATTCCGAGTCCGCCGGACGAAGTTGGCCAGCCTCACCCCCCAAGGCTATAGCCCATCCGTTTTTGTGGCCTTTTTCAGCTAGACGAACTTGGCGCCCCAGCTTTCGGGCGGTTCTTTTTGGGCGCGGCTTTGCCCACGACCTATTTTTGGCACACGGAGGCCCCTCGCAAAGTCTCGCGGCATTCCGAGTCCGGCGGACGAAGTTGCCCAGCCCCACCCCCCAAGGCTATAGCCCACCCTTTTTTTTTACCTTAGAACCGAACCGAACTGAACTGAACCGAAATAACTTAATTCGATTCGGTTTGGTTCTAAGGTAAAAAACCGAATGGTTTGAAATTACAAGAACCGATTGGTTTACATTCGGTTCGGTTCAAAACCGAACCGAACCGAAGAACCAATCGGTTCAGTCCAAAATCAAAATAAAAAATATGCAAATTAATTTAATAAAAATTCAAAATCAAAAATATAAAATGCTAAATCACAAATCCCCTTTTTCTAATTCCTAATTTCGTAACCCTAATTTCTAAACCTAAAGTCCAAAATCCAGCTATCTCCCTCGTCGGATCGGTGACTTGCGGCCTCTCCCTGGATCCCTTGCATCACGGTCAGCGGTGGCGCATCTCTTCAAGCGTGGTGACGCCGTCAAAGCCGTCAGTCCCTCACGGTTTCACGCGTTCAGTAGCTGGGTGCCTCGGTCCCTCACACTCACCATCAAAGGCTCAAAGCCCTCAGTCCCTTACGCTCACGGTCTTCAAGCGTGGTGACGCCGTCAAAGCCCTCGGTCCCTCACGCTCACACTCACGGTTTCACGCTGCTTGTCTTCGGGCCTCACTGCTCTAACCGCCACTCATCACTCAGCCCGCGTCATCACTCATCTTCACTGCTGCAGGTTATTTTTTTTAATTTATGTTGTGGCAGCCTGAAATTGTGTTTGAATTGAAGCTTATGTGGGGTTAAATTTGTGGAGGTGTTTGTGGAGGTGTTGGTTGCTGGCACTGGCAGTTTGAAATTGTATTGGCAGTCTGATAAATGAGCTTATCTCGCGTTGCACCAGCTAAACAAAGCTTGGTTTAGCTAGCTGAAGTTGTCTTGTCTAGTCGTTGTCGTGTAGAGCTCTAGGCAGCAACAATTGGAATTGTAAAGTCAAAGGTGTTGTTAATAATTGTATAATTGTTGTTTGCTGGCAGTCTGAAATTGTATTGGCATTTGGCAGTCTGAAATTAAATTACAATAAACACTTTTCATTTTTTTTCATATGTTTCTAATTCTGCAGTCTCTCCTGTCGTATAGTTTATCTTTTTGTATATGTGGGTTGCATGATAACTTTGGGGATCAATATTGAAGGCTAACTAAGGGCTGAATTGTACTGATTGTTGCATCTGATTTGGATATTGCTTTTCATGTTGAAAATGTTTCATTGGTACTGAATTTGCACTCAAAGTTTTGAGTGAATTTAGATAAATGTATAGTTTTAAAAACTAGATCATACATTTTTTATATACATTTCAAATATTAAAGTTTGTCCTTGTATAGTTTAGATAAATCTATAGTTTCAAACTAGATTTTGTTCCACACTTCGAATTTTTTCTTCTCCTCAAGTCACTGCAAGTCTGCAAAGAATATTAGTTATAATTGCATTATTGAAAAGTAATTTATTTGCATGCATGATTGAGTTATTTAACTGTATTTTCTGGTATCTTGAAGTTACTTAAATATTCCATTATTATCATGTTAACTAGTTGAATTTGAATTGCCAATGCTATAATTATGCAATTGTAAACAAATATTGCCACACAGAAAAGAAAATTCAAGAATAAATTTATAATTAGTTAGCATAATTGTGAAGTAAATTAAAGTTGTTGTTTCAATTTTTTTCATTGAAAGTAAATCAAATTATTAAATAAATCATGATTGCTTATTTCTTTTTATTTGATTTATTTTAGATGTCTAATTATTCAAGAGTTCAAGACAACCTTGATTGTGTAGCCGATGATTTTGAGCATGAAGTTGAAGTTAATGATAATGAAAATGATTCGGCAACAATTGTCACCGGTAGAAACAAGCGGAGAAAGTCATCGTCATCCAAACCACCACTAGCAAGGAAAAAAATGGCTCCAAGATCAACAGTGTGGCAACATTTCACTAGAGTTCCAAATGATCATACAAAGTGTAAATGCAACTACTGTGGTCAAGAATTTGAATGTGGGACGGTCGGGTACGGGACTAGCACTTTGAGAACTCATAACCGTGAAAGATGTCAAAAGTTCAAGGACTTGCAAAAATGCCAAACAACATTAACTCAAGATGTTGGTAGTGATGAAGTTGTAGCAAGAGGATTTAGTCAAGAAGCTTGTAGACGGGCAACCGTGAAAATGATTGTTCTTGATGAGTTGCCTTTTTCTGTTGTGGAGAATCCGGGTTTTAGGCATTTTTGTAGTGTTGCAGCTCCGAGATATCATCTCCCATCACGAAGAACCATTAGTAGAGATACTCTTGAGATATATTTAGAGGAAAAGACTAAGTTGAAGAGTTTATTGGCGGGGAATAAGCAAAGAGTATCTTTGACCACGGATATTTGGACTTCCATTACAACAGCTAGCTACATGGTCATCACCGCTCACTTTATTGATAGAGATTGGAACTTACATAGGAAGATTATCAGTTTTAACACTGTTAATGATCATTCATCCGAGACCATTGGTAAGCAGCTTGAAAAATGTTTAATTGACTGGGGTATCGAGCGAGTGTTTACTGTAACTGTTGATAATGCAAGTCCAAATGAGGGTGCTCTTAGGTACTTGATTGATAGAGTGAAGACTTGGAGGGATGATGGCTTAGTGTTGAATGGAGATTATTTGCATGTTCGTTGCTGTGCACACATATTGAATTTGATCGTTACTGAAGGGTTGAAGGAATTAGAGCAGAGTATAGTTAGTGTTCGAAATGCGGTGAAGTATGTGAGATCTTCTACTGCTAGAATGCAAGCATTTCAAATTCGTGTGCAACAAGAGAAGATTAATTGCCGAGGAAGTGTGATTTTGGATTGTCCCACTAGGTGGAATTCTACATATTCCATGTTGAATACGGCATTAAAATTTAAGCCGGCATTTGATCGAATGGCACTTGAAGATAAGCTTTATGATGCTTATTTCAATGAAAAAGAGGGTGGGAAGAAGAAAAGGGAGGGGCCGCCATTGTACAGTGATTGGGAAAATACTCGACGCATAGTCAAGTTTTTAAAGACGTTTCATGATGCGACTTTGCAGTTTTCTTCATCTTTGAAGGTAACATCAAATCTTTATAAATGTTTTTTTTAATTTTTGATATATAATAATATGATGCTATATTCTTTTTTATAAGCTATATTGTTTAATTTTAATTTTATAAGCTATATTGTTTTTAATGCTATATATAATAATATGATTTGATATATAATAATATGATGCTATATTGTTTTTAATTTTATAAGCTATATTGTTTTTAATTTATGATATATAATAATATGATGAAGTTTATTTTAGCTTTATTAACATTATTTTTTTTAGGTGACATCAAATATTTGTTACAATTTGATATGTCAAATTGAACAATCTTTGGGATCATTGTCCGCTAGTAACGATAATCTTTTGGGTTTCATGGCAATTAAAATGAAGGAAAAATTTAATAAGTATTGGGATGGTTGTTTCAAGATAAATAAGTTGTTGATTATTGCTTCCGTACTTGATCCAAGGGGAAAAATGAAATTCGCAACACATTGCTTTGAGAAATTATATGGCAAGGATAGTGCCAAATGTGTTGATATGAAGGAAATGGTCAAGAATTTGTTGATTAAGCTTTATGAGTCTTATAATGCACAATACAAACCGGGTGGAAGTGGGAGTGCAAGTGGAAGTGCAAGCGGAAGCACAAGTGGGAGCCAAAATTTAGCTAGTGGAAGTGGAAGTGGTTCAAATTTTTGGGATTTGGGTGATGATGATGATGTTATGATTGAGGATCCTTTCTCCGAATTTAGTAAAGCGGTTGCGGTTAGTGAAGGTAGTCCGGAGTTATCAAATGAGTTGGATCTTTACTTGATGGAGAAGACTGAAAAAATTGCAAAAAGTAATTTGGGCACTAAATTTGATATTTTATTCTGGTGGAGGGTGAATAGTGCTAATTACCCAATCTTGTCAAGTATAGCAAGGGATGTTCTTGCTATTCCGGTGTCTACTGTTGCCTCTGAGTCTGCCTTTAGTACTGGAGGTCGTATACTAGATCAGTATAGAAGCTCTTTGACTCCAGACATGGTGGAAGCATTGGTATTGTTACAGAATTGGTTGCGGACTTCTCTTTTCGTGGATACAACGGCGGACCTAAATAAATTGGTTGAAGATAATGAGTTTATGGATCAACTTGCAGAAGGTATATTTTACTTTTTAAGTATTATCAACATTATATAATTTGTTTAATTTTAATCTAAGTTTATTTTTTTAGTATTACTAACCTTGTTCAATTTGTCCAATTTTTGTATATAGAACTTCGCAAATCAACAACGGGCGACCAACTTTGTAGGTCAACATGAAAATTGAAGTTGAACATAAACCATTTTAGGTAATTAAATTGATATATATGTATATTTATTAATTATTAAATTTAATTAGTTTAAATTTAGTTTATTTAGTTTAAATTTAATTATTGAGTGCTTTGGCTCACTTTGAAAGTTTGAATTTTGATGTAGGTGATGTGGGTGGCGGATGAAATTGTTGCTTGTGTATTGAAGTTGAAGGCTTCTCTTATTTTGTTTTGTTTAGAGTATGGGTTTTCATGTAGATGATGTGGGGGCGGATGATGTGGGTATTTGAAGTTGGTGCTTGTGTATTGTAGACTTGCTGTGTTTTATTTTTCTTGTTATGAACTTATAATTTGTAATAGATTTTAAATTTAGGTGTGTTTTTGAATTGTGACTATTTTGTATTAGTACTTTTGTTATTTTGCTTTAGTAGTGTTTAATTTCAACGTCTCTTTGATTAGTTAACTAGTTTTGCATTTGCGCGCAGTGATATATGGCTCTTGGCTGCTATTTTTCTAAACCTGCAGCATGCCCATGCCCCGTGCGTTTTCCAGCTATATGCGTGCTTGCATCGGTGATTAACTGATGTTAATTAAGCCTTTGATTAATTTCATCTTCATAATGCAAACTGAACGATAAATTCTTATTATTAATAATTGAAGAAGATAACAAGCTAGAGAGAATGAAATACTATATAAATCAAAATAAAAACAAACAATACTTGTATGTTGTATCCAACAATCTGTTCAAAACTTCAAATGATAAAATTCGGAAGTTTCTCTTTTTTTTTTTAAATATTAGTATACAAGACTATTGAAAAATATTAGTATACAAGACTTTTTATTTTTCTTGTTGTGAACTTATATTCTGTAAAATGCAAGTGAAAATTGTAAAATGCAGTGAGATTAGCTGAAAATTATAAAATGCAGTAAGACATTTGGTTAAACCTGTAAAATACAGGTATATGTGCGAACCGAACCAAACCAAACCGAACCGAACCGAACCGAACCAAACCGAACCGAACCAAACCGAACCGAACCAAACCGAACCGAACCAAACCGCACCGAACCGAACCGAATTGTAGAACCGAAACGAACCGAACCGAAATATTTCGGTTCGGTTCGGTTCGGTTCTACAATTCGGTTCGTCTTCGGTTTGAGTTTTTTAGAACCGATTGGTTCCGGTTCGGTTCGGTTTGGAGCCCAAACCGAACCGAACCGGAAAATGCCCACCCCTACGTTTTTGTGGCCTTTTTCCGCTGGACGAACTTGGCGCCCCGGCCTTCGGGTGGTTAATTTTGGGCGCGGCTTTGCCCGCAGCCTTTTTTTGGCACACGGAGGCCCCTCGCAAAGTCTCGCGGCATTCCGAGTCCGGCGGACGAAGTTGGCCAGCCCCACCCCCCAAGGCTATAGCCCACCCTTTTTTGTGGCCTTTTTCTGTTGGGAGAACTTGGCGCCCCGGCCTTCGGGCGGTTATTTTTGTGCGCGGCTTTGCCCGTGGCCTATTTTTGGCACACGGAGGCCCCTCGCAAAGTCTCGCGGCATTCCGAGTCCAGCGGACGAAGTTGGCCAGCCCCACCCCCCAAGGCTATAGCCCACCCGTTTTTGTGGCCTTTTTCCGCTGGACGAACTTGGCGCCCCGGCCTTCGGGTGGTTAATTTTGGGCGCAGCTTTGCCCGCGGAATATTTTTGGCACACGGAGGCCCCTCGTAAAGTCTCGCGGCATTCCGAGTCCGGCGGACGAAGTTGGCCAGCCCCACCCCCCAAGGCTATAGCCCACCCTTTTTTGTGGCCTTTTTCTGTTGGGAGAACTTGGCGCCCCGGCCTTCGGGCAGTTAATTTTGGGTGTGGCTTGGGCCGCGTCCTATTTTTGGCACACGGAGGCCCTCGCAATGTCTCGCGGCATTCCGAGTCCGGCGGACGAAGTTGGCAAGCCCCACCCCCCAAGGCTATAGCCCACCCGTTTTTGTGGGCTTTTTCCGCTGGACGAACTTGGCGCCCCGACCTTCGGGCAGTTATTTTTGGGCGCGGCTTTCCCGCGGCCTATTTTTGGAACATGGAGGCCCCTCGCAATGTGTCGCGGCATTCCGAGTCCGGCGGACGAAGTTGGCCAGCCCCACCCCCCAAGGCTATAGCCCACCCGTTTTTGTGGCCTTTTTCCGCTGGACGAACTTGGCGCCCCGGCCTTCGGCGGTTATTTTTTGGGTAGGCTTTGCCCGCGGCCTATTTTTGGGACACGGAGGGCCCTCGCAAAGTCTCGCGGCATTCCGAGTCCGGCGGACGAAGTTGGCCAGCCCCACCCCCCAAGGCTATAGCCCACCCGTTTTCGTGGCCTTTTTCCGCTGGACGAACTTGGCGCCCCGTCCTTCGAGCGGTTATTTTTGGGCGCGGAATTGCCCGCGGCCTATTTTTGCACACGGAGGCCCGTCGCAAAGTCTCGCGGCATTCCGAGTCCAGCGGACGGTGTTGGCCAGCCCCACCCCCCAAGGCCATAGCCCACCCGTTTTTGTGGCCTTTTTCCGAAGGACGAACTTGGCGCCCCGGCCTTCGGGCAGTTATTGTTCGGCGCGGCTTTGCCCGCGGCCTATTTTTGGTACACGGAGGCCCCTCGCAAAGTCTCGCGGTATTCCGAGTCCAGCGGACGATGTTGGGCGGCCCCACCCCCCAAGGCTATAGCCCACCCGTTTTTGTGGCCTTTTTCCGCTGGACGAACTTTGCGCCCCGGCCTTCGGGTGGTTAATTTTGGGCGCGGCTTTGCCCGTGGAATATTTTTGGCACACGGAGGCCCCTCGTAAAGTCTCGCGGCATTCCGAGTCCGGCGGACGAAGTTGGCCAGCCCCACCCCCCAAGGCTATAGCCCACCCTTTTTTGTGGCCTTTTTCTGTTGGGAGAACTTGGCGCCCCGGCCGTCGGGCAGTTAATTTTGGCCGCGGCTTGGCCCACATCCTATTTTTGGCACACGGAGGCCCTCGCAATGTCTCGCGGCATTCCGAGTCCGGCGGACGAAGTTGGCAAGCCCCACCCCCCAAGGCTATAGCCCACCCGTTTTTGTGGGCTTTTTCCGCTGGACGAACTTGGCGCCCCGACCTTCGGGCAGTTATTTTTGGGCGCGGCTTTGCCCGCGGCCTATTTTTGGAACATGGAGGCCCCTCGCAACGTGTCGCGGCATTCCGAGTCCGGCAGACGAAGTTGGCCAGCCCCACCCCCCAAGGCTATAGCCCACCCGTTTTTGTGGCCTTTTTCCGCTGGACGAACTGGGCGCCCCGGCCTTCGGGCAGTTATTTTTGGGCGCGGCTTTGCCCCCGGCTTATTTTTGGAACACGGAGGCCCCTCGCAACGTGTCGCGGCATTCCGAGTCCGGCGGACGAAGTTGGCCAGCCCCACCGCCCAAGGCTATAGCCCTCCCGTTTTTGTGGCCTTTTTCGGCTGGACGAACTTGGCGCCCCGGCCTTCGGGCGGTTATTTTTGGGTTAGGCTTTGCCCGCGGCCTATTTTTGGCACACGGAGGGCTCTCGCAAAGTCTCGCGGCATTCCGAGTCCAGCGGACGAAGTGGGCCAGCCCCACCCCCCAAGGCTATAGCCCACCCGTTTTTGTGGCCTTTTTCCGCTGGACGAACTTGGCGCCCCGGCCTTCGGGTGGTTAATTTTGGGCGCGGCTTTGCCCGCAGCCTTTTTTTGGCACACGGAGGCCCCTCGCAAAGTCTCGCGGCATTCCGAGTCCGGCGGACGAAGTTGGCCAGCCCCACCCCCCAAGGCTATAGCCCACCCTTTTTTGTGGCCTTTTTCTGTTGGGAGAACTTGGCGCCCCGGCCTTCGGGCGGTTATTTTTGTGCGCGGCTTTGCCCGTGGCCTATTTTTGGCACACGGAGGCCCCTCGCAAAGTCTCGCGGCATTCCGAGTCCAGCGGACAAAGTTGGCCAGCCCCACCCCCCAAGGCTATAGCCCACCCGTTTTTGTGGCCTTTTTCCGCTGGACGAACTTGGCGCCCCGGCCTTCGGGTGGTTAATTTTGGGCGCAGCATTGCCCGCGGAATATTTTTGGCACACGGAGGCCCCTCGTAAAGTCTCGCGGCATTCCGAGTCCGGCGGACGAAGTTGGCCAGCCCCACCCCCCAAGGCTATAGCCCACCCTTTTTTGTGGCCTTTTTCTGTTGGGAGAACTTGGCGCCCCGGCCTTCGGGCAGTTAATTTTGGGTGTGGCTTGGGCCGCGTCCTATTTTTGGCACACGGAGGCCCTCGCAATGTCTCGCGGCATTCCGAGTCCGGCGGACGAAGTTGGCAAGCCCCACCCCCCAAGGCTATAGCCCACCCGTTTTTGTGGGCTTTTTCCGCTGGACGAACTTGGCGCCCCGACCTTCGGGCAGTTATTTTTGGGCGCGGCTTTGCCCGCGGCCTATTTTTGGAACATGGAGGCCGTTCGCAACGTGTCGCGGCATTCCGAGTCCGGCGGACGAAGTGGGCCAGCCCCACCCCCCAAGGCTATAGCCCACCCGTTTTTGTGGCCTTTTTCCGCTGGACGAACTTGGCGCCCCGGCCTTCGGCGGTTATTTTTGGGTTAGGCTTTGCCCGCGGCCTATTTTTGGGACACGGAGGGCCCTCGCAAAGTCTCGCGGCATTCCGAGTCCGGCGGACGAAGTTGGCCAGCCCCACCCCCCAAGGCTATAGCCCACCCGTTTTCGTGGCCTTTTTCCGCTGGACGAACTTGGCGCCCCGTCCTTCGAGCGGTTATTTTTGGGCGCGGCTTTGCCCGCGGCCTATTTTTGCACACGGAGGCCCGTCGCAAAGTCTCGCGGCATTCCGAGTCCAGCGGACGGTGTTGGCCAGCCCCACCCCCCAAGGCCATAGCCCACCCGTTTTTGTGGCCTTTTTCCGAAGGACGAACTTGGCGCCCCGGCCTTCGGGCAGTTATTGTTGGGCGCGGCTTTGCCCGCGGCCTATTTTTGGTACACGGAGGCCCCTCACAAAGTCTCGCGGTATTCCGAGTCCAGCGGACGATGTTGGGCGGCCCCAGCCCCCAAGGCTATAGCCCACCCGTTTTTGTGGCCTTTTTCCGCTGGACGAACTTTGCGCCCGGGCCTTCGGGTGGTTAATTTTGGGCGCGGCTTTGCCCGTGGAATATTTTTGGCACACGGAGGCCCCTCGTAAAGTCTCGCGGCATTCCGAGTCCGGCGGACGAAGTTGGCCAGCCCCACCCCCCAAGGCTATAGCCCACCCTTTTTTGTGGCCTTTTTCTGTTGGGAGAACTTGGCGCCCCGGCCTTCGGGCAGTTAATTTTGGCCGCGGCTTGGCCCACATCCTATTTTTGGCACACGGAGGCCCTCGCAATGTCTCGCGGCATTCCGAGTCCGGCGGACGAAGTTGGCCAGCCCCACCCCCCAAGGCTATAGCCCACCCGTTTTTGTGGCCTTTTTCCGCTGGACGAACTGGGCGCCCCGGCCTTCGGGCAGTTATTTTTGGGCGCGGTTTTGCCCCCGGCTTATTTTTGGAACACGGAGGCCCCTCGCAACGTGTCGCGGCATTCCGAGTCCGGCGGACGAAGTTGGCCAGCCCCACCGCCCAAGGCTATAGCCCTCCCGTTTTTGTGGCCTTTTTCCGCTGGACGAACTTGGCGCCCCGGCCTTCGGGCGGTTATTTTTGGGTTAGGCTTTGCCCGCGGCCTATTTTTGGCACACGGAGGGCCCTCGCAAAGTCTCGCGGCATTCCGAGTCCGGCGGACGAAGTGGGCGAGCCCCACCCCCCAACGCTATAGCCCACCCGTTTTTGTGGCCTTTTTACGCTGGACGAACTTGGCGCCCCGGCCTTCGGGCGGTTAATTTTAGGCGCGGCTTTGCCCGCGGCCTATTTTTGGCACACGGAGGCCCGTCGCAAAGTCTCACGGCATTCCGAGTCCGGCGGACGAAGTCGGCCAGCCCCACCCCTAAAGCTATAGCCCACCCGTTTTTGTGGCCTTTTTCCGCAGGACGAACTTGGCGCCCCGCCCTTCAAGGGGTTAATTTTGGGTGCGGCTTTGCCCGCGGCCTATTTTTGGCACGCAGAGTCCCCTCGCAATGTCTCGCGGCGTTCCGAGTCCGGCGGACGAAGTTGGCCAGCCCCACCCCCCAAGGCTATATCCCACCCGTTTTTGTGGCCTTTTTCCGCTGGACGAACTTGGCGCCCCGGCCATCGGCGGTTAATTTTGGGCGCGGCTTTACCCGCGGCCTATTTTTGGCACAAGGAGGCCCCTCGCAAAGTCTCGCGGCATTCCGAGTCCGGCGGATGAAGTTGGCCAGCCCCACCCCCCAAGGCTATAGCCCACCCGTTTTTGTGGCCTTTTTCCGCTGGGAGCACTTGGCGCCCCGGCCTTCGGGCGGTTAATTTTGGGCGCGGCTTTGCCCGCGGCCTATTTTTGGCACACGGAGTCCCCTCGCGTAGTCTCGCGGCATTCCGAGTCCGGCGGATGAAGTTGGCCAGCCCCACCCCCCAAGGCTATAGCCCACCCGTTTTTGTGGCCTTTTTCCGCTGGGAGAACTTGGCGCCCCGGCCTTCGGGCTGTTAATTTTGGGCGATGCTTTCCCGCGGCCTATTTTTGGCACACGGAGGCCCCTCGCAAAGTCTCACGGCATTCCGAATCCGGCGGACGACATTGGCCATCCCCACCCCCGAAGGCTATAGCCCACCTGTTTTTGCGGCCTTTTTCCAAGGGACGAACTTGGCGTCCCGGCCTTCGGATGGTTATTTTTGGGCACAGCTTTTCCCGAAGCCTATTTTTGGCAAACGGAGGCCCCTCGCAAAGTCTCGCGGCATTCCGAGTCCGGCGGACGAAGTTGGCCAGCCCCACCCCCCAAGGCTATAGCCCACCCTTTTTTGTGGCCTCTTTCCGCTGGACGAACTTGGCGTCCCGGCGTTCGGGCGGTTATTTTTGGGCGTGGCTTTGTCCGCGGCTTATTTTTGGCACACGGAGGCCCCTCGCAATGTCTTGCGGCATTCCGAGTCCGGCGGACGAAGTTGGCAAGCCCTACCCCCCAGGCTATAGCCCACCCGTTTTTGTGGCCTTTTTCCGCTGGACGAACTTGGCGCCCCGGCCTTCAGGCGGTTAATTTTGGGCGCGGCTTTGCCCGCGGCCTATTTTTTGCCCATGGAGGCTCCTCGCAAAGTCTCGCGCCATTCCGAGTCCGGCGGACGAAGTTGGCCAGCCCCACCCCCCAAGGCTATAGCCCACCCGTTTTTGTCGCCTTTTTCCGCTGGACGAACTTGGCGCCCCGGCCATCGGGCGGTTATTTTTGTGTGCGGCTTTGCCCGTGGCCTATTTTTGGCACACGGAGGCCCCTCGCAAAGTCTCGCGGCATTCCGAGTCCGGCGGACGAAGTTGGCCAGCCCCACTCCCCAAGGCTATAGCCCACCCGTTTTTGTGGCCTTTTTCCGAAGGACGAACTTGGCGCCCCGGCCTTCGGGCAGTTATTGTTGGGCGCGGCTTTGCCCGTGGCCTATTTTTGGCACACGGAGGCCCCTCGCAAAGTCTCACGGCATTCCGAGTCCAGCGGACGATGTTGGCCAGCCCCACCCCCCAAGACTATAGCCCACCCGTTTTTGTGGCCTTTTTCCGCTGGACGAACTTGGCGCCCCGGCCTTCGGGTGCTTAATTTTGGGTGCGGCTTTGACCGCGGAATATTTTTGGCACACGGAGGCCCCTCGTAAAGTCTCGCGGCATTCCGAGTCCGGCGGACGAAGTTGGCCAGCCCCACCCCCCAAGGCTATAGCCCACCCTTTTTTGTTGCCTTTTTCTGTTGCGAGAACTTGGCGCCCCCGGCCTTCGGGCAGTTAATTTTGGGCGCGGCTTGGCCCGCGTCCTATTTTTGGCACACGGAGGCCCTCGCAATGTCTCGCGGCATTCCGAGTCCGGCGGACGAAGTTGGCCAGCCCCACCCCCCAAGGCTATAGCCCACCCGTTTTTGTGGCCTTTTTCCGCTGGGAGAACTTGGCGCCCCGGCCTTCGGGCGGTTAATTTTGGGCGCGGCTTTCCGAGTCCGGCGGAAGTAGTTGGCAAGCCCCACCCCCCAAGGCTATAGCCCACCCATTTTTGTGGCCTCTTTCCGCTGGACGAACTTGGCGCCCCGGCCTTCGGGCGGTTAATTTTGGGCACGGCTTTGCCCGCGGCCTATTTTTGGCACACGGAGGCCCTTCGCAATGTCTTGCGGCATTCCGAGTCCGGCGGACGAAGTTGGCAAGCCCTACCCCCCAAGGCTATAGCCCACCCGTTTTTGTGGCGTTTTTCCGCTGGACGAACTTGGCGCCCCGGCCTTCGGGCGGTTAATTTTGGGCACGGCTTTGCCTGCGGCCTATTTTTGGCACACAGAGGCCCCTCGCAATGTCTCGCGGTATTCAGAGTCCGGCGGATGAAGTTGGCCATCATCACCCCCAAGGCTATAGTCCACCCGTTTTTGTGGCCTTTTTCCATGGGATGAACTTGGCACCCCGGCCGTTGGGCGGTTATTTTTGTGCGCGGCTTTGACCACGGCCTAGTTCTGGCACAGGAAGGCCCCTCGCAAAGTCTCGCGGCATTCCGAGTCCGGCAAACGAAGTGGGCCAGAATCACCCCCCAAGGCTATAGCCCACCCGATTTTGTGGCCTTTTTCCGCGGGACGAACTTGGCGCCCCGGTCTTCGGGCGGTTAATTTTGGACACGGCTATGCCCACGGCCTTTTTTTTTCACACGGAGGCCCCTCGCAAAGTCTCGAGGCATTCCGAGTCCGGCGGACGAAGTTGGCAAGCCCCACCCCCCAAGGCTATAGCCCACCCGATTATGTGGCCTTTTTCCGCGGGGCGAACTTGGCGCCCCGGTCTTCGGGCGGATAATTTTGGACGCGGCTTTGCCCGCGGCCTATTTTTGGCACACGGAGGCCCCTCACAAAGTCTCGCGGCATTCCGAGTTCGGCGGACGAAGTTGGCCAGCATCACCCCCCAAGGCTGTAGCCCACCCGATTTTGTGGCCTTTTTCCGCTGGACGAACTTGGCGCCCCAGAACTTGCTGCTGCTACTTATCTATAACATGCACTACAAAAGTTTACCATTAGATGACATAAAATTTTGAACCACGAACCATTTAAACATCCCACGGCTTATTTTTGGCACACGGAGGGCCCTCGCAAATACTCGCGGCATTCCGAGTCTGGCGGATGAATTTGGCCAGCCCCACCCCCCAAGGCTATAGCCCACCCGTTTTTGTTGCCTTTTTCCGCTGGACGAACTTGGCGCCTCGCCCTTCTGGCGGTTAATTTTGGGCGCGGCTTTGCCCGCGGCCTATTTTTAGCACACGGAGGCCCCTCGCAAAGTCTCTCGGCATTCCGAGTCTGGCAGACGAAGTTGGCCAGCCCCACCCCGCAAGGCTATAGCCCACCCGTTTTTGTGTCCTTTTTTCCGCTGGATGAACTTGGCACCCCGGCCTTCGGGCGGTTAATTTTAGGCGCGGCTTTGCCCGCGGCCTATTTTTGGCACACGGAGGCCCGTCGCAAAGTCTCATGGCATTCCGAGTCCGGCGGACAAAGTCGGCCAGCCCCACCCCTAAGGCTATAGCCCACCCGTTTTTGTGGCCTTTTTCCGCAGGACGAACTTGGCGCCCCGGCCTTCAGGCGGTTAATTTTGGGCGCCGCTTTGCCCGCGGCCTATTTTTGGCACACGGAGGCCCCTCGCAAAGTCTCGCAGTGTTCCGAGTCCGGCGGACGATTTGGCCAGCCCCACCCCCCAAGGCTATAGCCCACCCGTTTTTGTGGCGTTTTTCCGCTGGACGAACTCGGCGCCCCGGCCTTAGGGCGGTTATTTTTGGGCGTGGCTTTGTCCGTGGCCTATTTTTGGCACACGGAGGCCCCTCGCAAAGTCTCACGGCATTCCGAGTCCGGCGGACGAAGTTGGCCAGCCCCACCCCCCAAGGCTATAGCCCACCCGTTTTTGTGGCCTTTTTCCGCTGGACGAACTTGGCGCGCCGGCCTTCGGCCGGTTATTTTTGGGCGCGGCTTTGCCCGCGGCCTATTTTGGGCACACGGAGATCCTTCGCAAAGTTTCGCGGCATTCCGAGTCCGGCGGACGAAGTTGGCCAGCCCCACCCCCCAAGGCTATAGCCCACCCGTTTTTGTGGCCTTTTTCCGCTGGACGAACTTTGCGCGCCGGCCTTTGGGCGGTTATATTTGGGTGTGGCTTTGCCTGCGGCCTATTTTTGTCACACGGAGGCCCCTCGCAAAGTGTCGCGGCATTCCGAGTCCGGCGGACGAAGTTGGCCAGCCCCACCCCCCAAGGCTATAGCCCACCCGTTTTTGTGGCCTTTTTCTGCTGGACGAACTTGGCGCCCCGGCGTTCGGGCGGTTATTTCTGGGCGCAGGTTTTTCCGCGGCCTATTTTTGGCACACGGAGGCCCCTCGCAAAGTCTCGCGGCATTCCGAGTCCGGCAGACGAAGTTGGCCAGCCCCACCCCGCAAGGCTATAGCCCACCCGTTTTTGTGTCCTTTTTCCGCTGGATGAACTTGGCACCCCGGCCTTCGGGCGGTTAATTTTAGGCGCGGCTTTGCCCGCGGCCTATTTTTGGCACACGGAGGCCCGTCGCAAAGTCTCATGGCATTCCGAGTCCGGCGGACAAAGTCGGCCAGCCCCACCCCTAAGGCTATAGCCCACCCGTTTTTGTGGCCTTTTTCCGCAGGACGAACTTGGCGCCCCGGCCTTCAGGCGGTAAATTTTGGGCGCCGCTTTGCCCGCGGCCTATTTTTGGCACACGGAGGCCCCTCGCAAAGTCTCGCGGTGTTCCGAGTCCGGCGGACGATTTGGCCAGCCCCACTCCCCAAGGCTATAGCCCACCCGTTTTTGTGGCCTTTTTCCGCTGGACGAACTCGGCGCCCCGGCCTTAGGGCGGTTATTTTTGGGCGTGGCTTTGCCCGTGGCCTATTTTTGGCACACGGAGGCCCCTCGCAAAGTCTCACGGCATTCCGAGTCCGGCGGACGAAGTTCGCCAGCCCCACCCCCCCAAGGCTATAGCCCACCCGTTTTTGTGGCCTTTTTCCGCTGGACGAACTTGGCGTGCCGGCCTTCGGCCGGTTATTTTTGGGCGCGGCTTTGCCCGCGGCCTATTTTGGGCACACGGAGGCCCTTCGCAAAGTTTCGCGGCATTCCGAGTCCGGCGGACGAAGTTGGCCAGCCCCACCCCCCAAGGCTATAGCCCACCCGTTTTTGTGGCCTTTTTCCGCTGGACGAACTTTGCGCGCCGGCCTTCGGGCGGTTATATTTGGGTGTGGCTTTGCCTGCGGCCTATTTTTGTCACACGGAGGCCCCTCGCAAAGTCTAGCGGCATTCCGAGTCCGGCGGACGAAGTTGGCCAGCCCCACCCCCCAAGGCTATAGCCCACCCGTTTTTGTGGCCTTTTTCTGCTGGACGAACTTGGCGCCCCGGCGTTCGGGCGGTTATTTCTGGGCGCGGGTTTTTCCGCGGCCTATTTTTGGCACACGGAGGCCCCTCGCAAAGTCTCGCGGCATTCCAAGTCCGTCGGACGAAGTTGACCAGCATCACCCCCCAAGGCTATAGCCCACCCGTTTTTGTGGCTTTTTCCGCTGGACGAAATTGGCGCCCCGGCCTTCGGACGGTTAATTTTGGGCGCGGCTTTATCCGCAGCCTATTTCTGGCACACGGAGGCCCCTCGCAAAGTCTCGTGGCATTCCGAGTCCGGCGGACAAAGTTGGCCAGCCCCACTCCCCAAGGCTATAGCCCACCCGTTTTTGTGGCCTTTTTCCGAAGGACGAACTTGGCGCCCCGGCCTTCGGGCAGTTATTGTTGGGCGCGGCTTTGTCCGTGGCCTATTTTTGGCAAACGGAGGCCCCTCGCAAAGTCTCACGGTATTCCAAGTCCGGCGAACGAAGTTGGCCAGCCCCACCTCCCAAGGCTATAGCCCACCCGTTTTTGTGGCCTTTTTCCGCTGGACGAAGTTGGCGACCTGGCCATCGGGCTGTTATTTTTGGGCATGGCTTTGCCCGCGGCCTATTTTTGGCACACGGAGGCCCCTCGCAAAGTTTCGCGGAATTCCGAGTCCATCGGACGAAGTTGGCCAGCCCCACCCCCCAAGGCTATACCCCACCCGTTTTTGTGGCCTTTTTCCGCTGGACAAACTCGGCGCCCCGACCTTAGGGAGGTTATTTTTTGGCGTGGCTTTGCCCGCGGCCTATTTTTGGTACACGGAGGCCCCTCGCAAAGTCTCGCGGCATTCCGAGTCCGGCGGACGAAGTTGGCCAGCCCCACACCCCAAGGCTATAGCCCACCCGTTTTTGTGGCCTTTTTCCGCTGGACGAACTTGGCGCGCCGGCCTTCGGGCGGTTATTTTTGGGTGCGGCTTTGCCCACGGCCTATTTTTGTCACACGGAGGCCCCTCGCAAAGTCTCGCGGCATTCCGAGTCCGGCGGACGAAGTTGGCCAGCCCCACCCCCCAAGGCTATAGCCCACCCGTTTTTGTGGCCTTTTTCCGCTGGACGAACTTGGCGCCACAGCGTTCGGGCAGTTATTTCTGGGCGCGGCTTTGTCCGTGGCCTATTTTTGGCACACGGAGGCCCCTCGCAAAGTATCGCGGCATTCCAAGTCCGGCGGACGAAGTTGACCAGCATCACCCCCAAAGGCTATAGCCCACCCGTTTTTGTGGCCTTTTTCCGCTGGTCGAACTTGGCGCCCCGGCCTTCGGGCGGTTAATTTTGGGTACGGCTTTGCCCGCGGCCTATTTCTGGCACACGGAGGCCCCTCGCAAATTTTCGCGGCATTCCGAGTCCGGCGGACGAAGTTGGCCAACCCCACCCCCCAAGGCTATAGCCCACCCGTTTTTGTGGCCTTTTTCCGTTGGACGAACTTGGCGCCCCGGCCTTCGGTTGGTTATTTTTGGGCGCGGCTTTGGCCGCGACCTATTTTTGGCACACGGAGGCCCCTCGCAAAGTCTCGCGGCATTCCGAGTCCGGCGGACGAACTTGGCCAGCCCCACCCCCCAAGGCTATAGCCCACCCCGTTTTTGTGGCCTTTTTCCGCTGGAAGAACTTGGCGCCCCGGCCTTCGGGTGGTTAATTTTGGGTACGGCTTTGCCCGCGGCCTATTTTTGGCACACGGAGGCCCCTCCCAAAGTCTCGCTGCATTCCGAGTCCGGCGGACGAAGTTGGCCATAATCACCCCCCAAGGCTATAGCCCTCCCGTTTTTGTGGCCTTTTTCCGCTGGACGAACTTAGCGCCCCGGAACTTGCTGCTGCTACCTATCTATAAAATGCACTACAAAATTTTATCACTAAATAACATAAAATTTTGAACCACGAACCTTTTAAACATCCCACGGCCCATTTTTGGCACACGGAGGCCCCTCGCAAAGTCTCGCGGCATTCCGAGTCCGGCGGACGAAGTTGGCCAGCCCCACCCCACAAGGCTATAGCCCACCCATTTTTGTGGCCTTTTTCCGCTAGACGAACTTGGCGCCCCGGAACTTGCTGCTGCTACCTATCTATAAAATGCACTACAAAATTTTATCACTAGATAACATAAAATTTTGAACCACGAAACTTTTAAACATCCCACGGCCTATTTTTTGGCACACGGAGGCCCCTCGCAAAGTCTGGCGGCATTCCGAGTCCGGCGGACGAAGTTGGCCAGCATTACCCCCCAAGGTCTATAGCCCTCCCGTTTTTGTGGCCTTTTTCCGCTGGACGAACTTGGCGCCCCGGCCTTCGGGCACTTAATTTTGGGCGCGGCTTTGCCCGCAGCCTATTTTTGGCTCACGGAGGCCCCTCGCAAAGTCTCGCGGCATTCCGAGTCCGGCGGACGAAGTTGGCCAGCCCCACCCACCAAGGCTATAGCCCACCCGTTTTTGTGGCCTTTTTCCGCTGGACGAACAAGGCGCCCCGGCCTTCGGGCTGTTGTTTTTGGGCGCAGCTTTGGCCGCGGCCAATTTTTGGCACACGGAGGCTCCTCGCAAAGTCTCGCGGCATTCCGAGTCCGGCGGACGAAGTGGGGCAGCCCCACCCCCCAAGGCTATAGCCCACCCGTTTCTGTGGCCATTTTCCGCAGGTCGAACTTGGCGCCCCGGCCTTCGGATGGTTATTTTTGGGCGCGGCTTTGCCCGCAGCCTATTTTTGGTACACAGAGGCCCCTCGCAAAGTCTTGCGGCATTCCGAGTCGGGCGGACGATGTTGGCCAGCCCCACCCCCCAAGGCTATAGCCCACCCGTTTCTGTGGCCTTTTTCCGCTGGACGAACTTGGCGCCCCGGCCTTCGGGCGGTTATTTTTGGGTGCGGCTTTGCCCGCGGTCTATTTTTGTCACAGGAGGCCCCTCACAAAGTCTCGCGGCAATCCGAGTCCAGCGGACGAAGTGGGCCAGCCCCACCCCCCAAGGCTATAGCCCACCCGTTTTTGTGGCCTTTTTCCGCTGGACGAACTTGGCGCCCCGGCCTTCGGGCGGTTCTTTTTGGGTACAGCTTTGCCCGCGGCCTATTTTTGGAACACGGAAGCCCCTCGCAAAGTCTCGCGGCATTCCGAGTCCGGCGGACGAAGTTGGCCAGCATCACCCCCAAGGCTATAGCCCACCCGTTTTTGTGGCCTTTTTCCGCTGGACGAACTTGGCGCCCCGGCCTTCGGGCGGTTATTTTTGGGTGCAGCTTTGCCCGCGGCCTATTTTTGGCACACGGAGGCCCTTCGCAAAGTCTCGCGGCATTCCGAGTCCGGCGGACGAAGTTGGCCAGCCCCACCCCCCAAGGCTATAGCCCACCCGTTTTTGCGGCCTTTTTCGGCTGGACGAACTAGGCGCTCCGGCCTTCGGGCTGTTGTTTTTGGCCGCGGCTTTGCCCGCGGCCTATTTTTGGTACACGGAGGCCCCTCGCAAAGTCTCGCGGCATTCCGAGTCCGGCGGACGAACTTGGCCAGCCCCACCCCCCAAGGCTATAGCCCACCCGTTTTTGTGGCCTTTTTCCGCTGGACGGACTTGCCGCCCCGGCCTTCGGGCGGTTATTTTTGGGCGCGGCATTGCCCGCGGTCTATTTTTGGCACACGGAGGCCCCTCACAACGTCTCGCACCATTCCGATTCCGGCGGACGAAGTTGGCCAGCCCCACCCCCCAAGGTTATAGCCCACCCGTTTTTGTAGCCTTTTTCCGCTGTACGAACTTCGCGCCCCGGCCGTCGGGCGGTTGTTTTTGGGTGTGGCTTTGCCCGTGGCCTATTTTTATCACACGGAGGCCCCTCACAAGGTCTCGTGGTATTCCGAATCCGGTGGACGATGTTGGCCAGCCCCACCCCTCAAGGCTATAGCCCACCCGTTTTTGTGGACTTTTTCCGCTGGACGAACTTGGCACCCCGGCCTTCGGGCAGTTATTTTTTGGCGGGGCTTTGCCCGCGGCCTATTTTTGGCACACGGAGGCCCCTCGCAAAGTCTCGCGGCATTCCGAGTCCGGCGGACGAAGTTGGCCAGCATCACCCCCCAAGGCTATAGCCCACCCGTTTTTGTGGCCTTTTTCCGCTGGACGAACTTGGCGCCCCGGCCTTCGGGGGTTTATTTGTGGCGCGGGTTTGCCAGCGGCCTATTTTTGGCACACGGAGGACCATCGCAAAGTCTCGCGGCATTCCGTGTCCGGCGGATGAAGTTGGCCAGCATCACCCCCCAAGGCTATAGCCCACCCGTTTTTGTGGCCTTTTTCCGCTGGATGAACTTGGCGCCCCGGCCGTCGGGCGGTTATTTTTGGACGCGGCTTTGCCCGCGGCTTATTTTTGGCACACGGAGGCCCCTCGCAAAGGCTCGCGGCATTCCGACTCCGGCGGACGAAGTTGGCCAGCCCCACCCCCCCAAGGCTATAGCCCACCCGTTTTTGTGGCCTTTTTCCGCCGGACGAACTTGGCGCCCTGGCCGTCGGGCGGTTATTTTTGGGGGCAGCTTTGGCCGCGGCCTATTTTTGGCACACGGAGCCCCTCGGAAAGTCTCGCGGCATTCCGACTCCGGCGGACGAAGTTGGCCAGCCCCACCCCCCCCAAGGCTATAGCCCACCCGTTTTTGTGGCCTTTTTCCGCTGGACGAACTTCGCGCCCCGGCCTTCGGGCGGTTATTTTTGGGCACGGCATTGCCCGCGCCCTATTTTTGGCATGCGGAGGCCCCTCGCAACGTCTCGCGGCAATCCGAGTCCGGCGGACGAAGTTGGCCAGCCCTACCCCCCAAGGCTATAGCCCACCCGTTTTTGTGGCCTTTTTCCGCTGGACGAACTTGGAACGGCCTTCGGGTGGTTATTTTTGGGAGAGGCTTTGCCCGCGGCCTATTTTTGGCACACGGAGGCCCCTCGCAAAGTCTCGCGGCATTCCGAGTCCGACGGACGAAGTGGGCCAGCCCCACCCCCCAAGGCTATAGCCCACCCGTTTTTGTGGCCTTTTTCCGCTGGACGGACTTGGCGCCCCGGCCTTCGGGCGGTTATTTTTGGCCGCGGCATTGCCCGCGGCCTATTTTTGGCACACGGAGGCCCCTCGCAATGTCTCGCGGCATTCCGAGTCCGGCGGACGAAGTTGGCCAGCCCCACCCCCCAAGGCTATAACCCACCCATTTTTGTGGCCTTTTTCCGCGGGACGAACTTGGCGCCCCGGCCGTCGGGCGGTTATTTTTGGGCGCAGCTTTGGCCGCGGCCTATTTTTGGCACACGGAGGCCCCTCGGAAAGTCTCGCGGCATTCCGACTCCGGCGGACGAAGTTGGCCAGCCCCACCCCCCCAAGGCTATAGCCCACCCGTTTTTGTAGCCTTTTTCCGCTGTACGAACTTCGCGCCCCGGCCTTCGGGCGGTTATTTTTGGGCGCGGCATTGCCCGCGGCCTATTTTTGGCACACGGAGGCCCCTCGCAATGTCTCGCGGCATTCCGAGTCCGGCGGACGAAGTTGGCCAGCCCCACCCCCCAAGGCTATAACCCACCCATTTTTGTGGCCTTTTTCCGCGGGACGAACTTGGCGCCCCGGCCGTCGGGCGGTTATTTTTGGGCGCAGCTTTGGCCGCGGCCTATTTTTGGCACACGGAGGCACCTCGGAAAGTCTCGCGGCATTCCGACTCCGGCGGACGAAGTTGGCCAGCCCCACCCCCCCAAGGCTATAGCCCACCCGTTTTTGTAGCCTTTTTCCGCTGTACGAACTTCGCGCCCCGGCCTTCGGGCGGTTATTTTTGGGCGCGGCATTGCCCGCGGCCTATTTTTGGCACACGGAGGCCCCTCGCAATGTCTCGCGGCATTCCGAGTCCGGCGGACGAAGTTGGCCAGCCCCACCCCCCAAGGCTATAGCCCACCCGTTTTTGTGGCCTTTTTCCGCTGGACGAACTTGGCGCCCCGGCCTTCGGGCGGTTATTTTTTGGAGAGGCTTTGCCCGCGGCCTATTTTTGGCACACGGAGGCCCCTCGCAAAGTCTCGCGGCATTCCGAGTCCAGCGGACAAATTTGGCCAGCCCCACCCCCCAAGGCTATAGCCCACCCGTTTTGGTGGCCTTTTTCCGCTGGACGAACTTGGCGCCCCAGCGTTCGGGCGGTTATTTCTGGGCGCAGCTTTGTCCGCGGCCTATTTTTGGCACATGGAGGCCCCACGCAAAGTATCGCGGCATTCCAAGTCCGGCGGACGAAGTTGACCAGCATCACCCCCCAAGGCTATAGCCCACCCGTTTTTGTGGCCTTTTTCCGCTGGTCGAACTTGGCGCCCCGGCCTTCGGGCGGTTAATTTTGGGCGCGGCTTTGCCCACGGCCTATTTATGGCACACGGAGGCCCCTCGCAAATTCTCGCGGCAATCCGAGTCCGGCGAACGAAGTTGGCCAGCCCCACCCCCCAAGGCTATAGCCCACCCCGTTTTTGTGGCCTTTTTCCGCTGGACGAATTTGGCGCCCCGGCCTTCGGGTAGTTATTTTTGGGCGCGGCTTTGCCCGCCGCCTATTTTAGGCACACCTAGGCCCCTCGCACAGTCTCCCGACATTCCGAGTCCGGCGGACGAAGTGGGCCAGCCCCACCCCCCAAGGCTATAGCCCACCCGTTTTTGTGGCCTTTTTCCGCTGGATGAACCTGGCGCCCCGGCCTTCGGGCGGTTATTTTTGGGCGCGGCTTTGCCCGCAGCCTATTTTTGGCACACGGAGGCCCCTCGCAAAGTCTTGCGGCATTCCGAGTCCGGCGGACGAAGTTGGCCATCCCCACCCCCCAGGGCTATAGCCCACCCGTTTTTGTGGCCTTTTTCCGCCGGACGAACTTGGCGCCCCGGCCTTCGGGCAGTTATTTTTGGGCGCGGCTGTTCCCGGTGCCTATTTTCGGCACACGGAGGCCGCTCGCAAATTCTCGCGCCATTCCGAGTCCGGCGGACAAAGGTTGCCAGCCGCACCCCCCAAGGCTATAGCCCACCCGTTTTTGTGGCCTTTTTCCGCTGGACAAACTTGGCGCCCAAGCCTTCGGGAGTTTATTTTTGGGTTCGGCTGTGCCCGGGGCCTATTTTCGGCACATGGAGGCCGCTCGCAAAGTCTCGCGCCATTCCGAGTCCGGCGGAAGAAGTTTGTCAGCTCCACCCCCCAAGGCTATAGCCCACCCGTTTTTGTGGCCTTTTTCCGCTGGACGAACTTGGCGCCCCGGCCTTCGGGTGGTTATTTTTGGGTGCGGCTGTGCCCGGGGCATATTTTTGGCACACGGAGGCCGCTCGCAAAGTCTCGCGCCATTCTGAGTCCGGCGGACGAAGTTGGCCAGCCCCACCCCCCCAAGGCTACAGCCCACCCGTTTTTGTGGCCTTTTTTCCGCTGGACGAACTTGTCGCCCCGGCCTTCGGGCGGTTATTTTTGGATGCGGCTGTGCCCGGGGCCTATTTTCGGCACACGGAGGCCGCTCGCAAAGTCTCGCGCCATTCCAAGTCCGGCGGACGAAGTTGGCCAGCCCCACCCCCCCAAGGCTATAGCCCACCCGTTTTTGTGGCCTTTTACCGCTGAACGAACTTTGCGCCCCGGCTTTCGGTCGGTTATTTTTGGGCGTGGCTGTGCCCGGGGCCTATTTTCAGCACACGGAGGCCGCTCGTAAAGTCTCGCGCCATTGCTAGTCCGGCGGACGAAGTTGGCCGGCCCCACCCCCCAAGGCTATAGCCCACTCGTTTTTGTGGCCTCTTTCCCCTGGACGAACTTGGCGCCCCGGCCTTCGGGTGGTTATTTTTGGGTGCGGCTGTGCCCGGGGCATATTTTTGGCACACGGACGCCGCTCGCAAAGTCTCGCGCCATTCTGAGTCCGGCGGACGAAGTTGGCCAGCCCCACCCCCCCAAGGCTATAGCCCACCCATTTTTGTGGCCTCTTTCCCCTGGACGAACTTGGCGTCCCGGCCTTCGGGCGGTTATTTTTGGGTGCGGCAGTGCCCGGGGCCTATTTTCGGTACACACGGAGGCCGCTCTCCAACTCTCAGCGCCATTCCTAGTCCGGCGGACGAAGTTAGCCAGCTCCACCGCCCAAGGCTATAGCCCACCCATTTTTGTGGCCTTTTTCCGCTGGACGAACTTGGCGCCCCGGCCTTCGGGTGGTTATTTTTGGGCGCGACTGTGCCCGGGGCCTATTTTTGGCACACGGAGGCCGCTCGCAAAGTCTCGCGCCATTCCAAGCCCGGCGGACGAATTTGGCCAGCCCCACCCCCCAAGGCTATAGCCCACCCGTTTTTGTGGCCTTTTTCCGCCGGACGAACTTGGCGCCCCGGCCTTCGGGCAGTTATTTTTGGGCGCGGCTGTTCCCAGTGCCTATTTTCGGCACACGGAGGCCGCTCGCAAATTCTCGCGCCATTCCGAGTCCGGCGGACAAAGGTTGCCAGCCGCACCCCCCAAGGCTATAGCCCACCCGTTTTTGTGGCCTTTTTCCGCTGGATGAACTTGGCGCCCAAGCCTTCGGGAGTTTATTTTTGGGTTCGGCTGTGCCCGGGGCCTATTTTCGGCACATGGAGGCCGCTCGCAAAATCTCGCGCCATTCCGAGTCCGGCGGAAGAAGTTTGCCAGCTCCACCCCCCAAGGCTATAGCCCACCCGTTTTTGTGGCCTTTTTCCGCTGGACGAACTTGGCGCCCCGGCCTTCGGGTGGTTATTTTTGGGTGCGGCTATGCCCGGAGAATATTTTTGGCACACGGACGCCGCTCGCAAAGTCTCGCGTCATTCTGAGTCCTGCGGACGAAGTTGGCCAGACCCACCCCCCAAGGCTATAGCCCACCCATTTTTGTGGCCTCTTTCCCCTGGACGAACTTGGCGTCCCGGCCTTCGGGCGGTTATTTTTGGGTGCGGCAGTGCCCGGGGCCTATTTTCGGTACACGGAGGCCGCTCGCCAACTCTCGCGCCATTCCTAGTCCGGCGGACGAAGTTAGCCAGCTCCACCGCCCAAGGCTATAGCCCACCCATTTTTGTGGCCTTTTTCCGCTGGACGAACTTGGCGCCCCGGCCTTCGGGTGGTTATTTTTGGGCGCGACTGTGCCCGGGGCCTATTTTTGGCACACGGAGGCCGCTCGCAAAGTCTCGCGCCATTCCAAGCCCGGCGGACGAATTTGGCCAGCCGCACCCCCCAAGGCTATAGCCCACCCGTTTTTGTGGCCTTTTTCCGCTGGACGAACTTGGCGCCCAAGCCTTCGGGAGTTTATTTTTGGGTTCGGCTGTGCCCGGGGCCTATTTTCGGCACATGGAGGCCGCTCGCAAAGTCTCGCGCCATTCCGAGTCCGGCGGAAGAAGTTTGCCAGCTCCACCCCCCAAGGCTATAGCCCACCCGTTTTTGTGGCCTTTTTCCGCTGGACGAACTTGGCGCCCCGGCCTTCGGATGGTTATTTTTGGGTGCGGCTGTGCCCGGAGAATATTTTTGGCACACGGACGCCGCTCGCAAAGTCTCGCGCCATTCTGAGTCCGGCGGACGAAGTTGGCCAGACCCACCCCCCAAGGCTATAGCCCACCCATTTTTGTGGCCTCTTTCCCCTGGACGAACTTGGCGTCCCGGCCTTCGGGCGGTTATTTTTGGGTGCGGCAGTGCCCGGGGCCTATTTTCGGTACACGGAGGCCGCTCGCCAACTCTCGCGCCATTCCTAGTCCGGCGGACGAAGTTAGCCAGCGTGGCTATAGCCCACCCATTTTTGTGGCCTTTTTCCGCTGGACGAACTTGGCGCCCCGGCCTTCGGGTGGTTATTTTTGGGCGCGACTGTGCCCGGGGCCTATTTTTGGCACACGGAGGCCGCTCGCAAAGTCTCGCGCCATTCCAAGCCGGCGGACGAATTTGGCCAGCCGCACCCCCCAAGGCTATAGCCCACCCCGTTTTTGTGGCCTTTTTCCGCTGGACGAACTTGGCGCCCAAGCCTTCGGGAGTTTATTTTTGGGTTCGGCTGTGCCCGGGGCCTATTTTTCGGCACATGGAGGCCGCTCACAAAGTCTCGCGCCATTCCGAGTCCGGCGGAAGAAGTTTGCCAGCTCCACCCCCCAAGGCTATAGCCCCACCCGTTTTTGTGGCCTTTTTCCGCTGGATGAACTTGGCGCCCCGGCCTTCGGGGTGGTTATTTTTGGGTGCGGCTGTGCCCGGGGCATATTTTTGGCACACGGAGCCCGCTCGCAAAGTCTCGCGCCATTCTGAGGCCGGGGGACGAAGTGGGCCAGCCCCACCCCCCAAGGCTATAGCCCACCCATTTTTTGTGGCCTCTTTCCCCTGGACGAACTTGGCATCCCGGCCTTCGGGCGGTTATTTTTGGGTGCGGCTGTGCCCGGGGCCTATTTTCGGTACACGGAGGCCGCTCGCCAACTCTCGCGCCATTCCTAGTCCGGCGGACGAAGTTGGCCTGCCCCACCGCCCAAGGCTATAGCCCACCTGTTTTTGTGGCCTCTTTCCGCTGGACGAACTTGGCGCCCCGGCCTTCGGGCGGTATTTTTGGATGCGGCCTGTGCCCGGGGCCTATTTTCAGCACACGGATTGCCGCTCGCAAATTCTCGCGCCATTCCGAGTCCGGCGGACAAAGGTTGCCAGCCGCACCCCCCAAGGCTATAGCCCACCCGTTTTTGTGGCCTTTTTCCGATGGACGAACGTGGCGCCCCAGCCTTCGGGAGGTTATTTTTTGGGCGCGGCTGTGTCCGGCGCCTATTTTTGGCACACGGAGGCCGCTGGCAAAGTCTCGCGCCATTGCTAGTCCGGCGGACGAAGTTGGCCAGCCCCACCCCCCAAGGCTATAGCCCACTCGTTTTTGTAGAATTTTTCCGCTGGGCGAACTTGGAGCCCCAGCCTTTGGGTGGTTATTTTTGGGCGCGGCAGTGCCCGGGGCCTATTTTCGCTACACGGAGGCCGCTCGCCAAGTCTCGCGCCATTCCGAGTCCGGCGGACGAAGTTGGCCAGCCCCAACCCCCCCAAGGCTATAACCCACCCATTTTTGTGGCCTTTTTCCGCTGGACGACCTTGGAGCCCCGGCCTTCGGGTGGTTATTTTTGGGCGAGGCTGTGCCCGGGGCCTATTTTTGGCACACGGAGGCCGCTAACAAAGTCTCGCGCCATTCCAAGCCCGGCGGAACGAATTTGGCCAGCCCCACCCCCCAAGGCTATAGCCCACCCGTTTTTTGTGGCCTTTTTCCGCCGGACGAACTTGGCGCCCCGGCCTTCGGGCAGTTATTTTTGGGCGCGGCTGTTTCCCAGTACCTATTTTCGGCACACCGGAGGCCGCTCGCAAATTCTCGCGCCATTCCGAATCCGGCGGACAAAGGTTGCCAGCCGCACCCCCCCAAGGCTATAGCCCCACCCGTTTTTGTGGCCTTTTTCCGATGGACGAACTTGGCGCCCCCAGCCTTCGGGAGGTTATTTTTGGGCGCGGGTGTGCCCGGAGCCTATTTTTGGCACAAGGAGGCCGCTCGCAAAGTCTCGCGCCATTGCTATTCCGGCGGACGAAGTTGGCCAGCCCCACCCCCCAAGGCTATAACCCACCCATTTTTGTGGCCTTTTTCCGCTGGACGACCTTGGTGCCCCGGCCTTCGGGTGGTTATTTTTGGGCGAGGCTGTGCCCGGGGCCTATTTTTTGGCACACGGAGGCCGCTAACAAAGTCTCGCGCCATTCCAAGCCCGGCGGACGAATTTGGCCAGCCCCACCCCCCAAGGCTATAGCCCACCCGTTTTTGTGGCCTTTTTCCGCCGGACGAACTTGGCGCCCCCCAGCCTTCGGGCAGTTATTTTTGGGCGCGGCTGTTCCCAGTGCCTATTTTCGGCACCAATCGGAGGCCGCTCGCAAATTCTCGCGCCATTCCGTGTCCGGCGGACAAAGGTTGCCAGCCGCACCCCCCAAGGCTATAGCCCACCCATTTTTGTGGCCTTTTTCTCCGCTCGACGAACTTGGCGCCCAAGCCTTCGGGAGTTTATTTTTGGTTCGGCTGTGCCCGGGGCCTATTTTCCGGCACATGGAGGCCGCTCGCAAAGTCTCGCGCCATTCCGAGTCCGGCGGAAGAAGTTTGCCAGCTCCACCCCCCAAGGCTATAGCCCACCCGTTTTTGTGGCCTTTTTCCGCTGAACGAACTTTGCGCCCCGGCCTTCGGGTGTTATTTTTGGGCGCGACTGTGCCCGGGGCCTATTTTCGGCACACGGAGGCTGCTCGCAAAGTCTCGCGCCATTCCAAGCCCGGCGGACGAAGTTGGCCAGCCCCACCCCCCAAGGCTATAGCCCACCCGTTTTTGTGGCCTTTTTCCGCCGGACGAACTTGGCGCCCCGGCCTTCGGGCAGTTATTTTTGGGCGCGGCTGTTCCCCCGTGCCTATTTTCGGCACACGGAGGCCGCTCGCAAATTCTCGCGCCATTCCGAGTCCGGCGGACAAAGGTTGCCAGCCGCACCCCCCAAGGCTATAGCCCACCCGTTTTTGTGGCCTTTTTCCGCTGGACGAACTTGGCGCCCAAAGCCTTCGGGAAGTTTATTTTTGGGTTCGGCTGTGCCCGGGGCCTATTTTCGGCACATGGAGGCCGATCGGCAAAGTCTCGCGCCATTCCGAGTCCGGCGGAAGAAGTTTGCCAGCTCCACCCCCCAAGGCTATAGCCCACCCGTTTTTGTGGCCTTTTTCCGCTGGACGAACTTGGCGCCCCGGCCTTCGGGTGGTTATTTTTTGGTGCGGCTGTGCCCGGGGCATATTTTTGGCACACGAACGCCGCACGCAAAGTCTCGCGCCATTCTGAGTCCGGCGGACGAAGTTGGCCAGCCCCCACCCCCCAAGGCTATAGCCCACCCATTTTTGTGGCCTCTTTCCCCTGGACGAACTTGGCGTCCCGGCCTTCGGGCGGTTATTTTTGGGTGCGGCTGTGCCCGGGGCCTATTTTCGGTACACGGAGGCCGCTCGCCAACTCTCGCGCCATTCCTAGTCCGGCGGACGAAGTTAGCCAGCTCCACCGCCCAAGGCTATAGCCCACCCATTTTTGTGGCCTTTTCCGCTGGACGAACTTGGCACCCCGGCCTTCGGGTGGTTATTTTTGGGCGCGACTGTGCCCGGGGCCTATTTTTGGCACACCGGAGGCCGCTCGTAAAGTCTCGCGCCATTCCAAGCCCGGCGGACGAATTTGGCCAGCCCCACACCCCCAAGGCTATAGCCCACCCGTTTTTGTGGCCTTTTTCCGCCGGACGAACTTGGCGCCCCGGCCTTCGGGCAGTTATTTTTGGGCGCGGCTGTTCCCAGTGCCTATTTTCGGCACACGGAGAACCCCGCTCGCAAATTCCTCGCGCCATTCCGAGTCCGGCGGACAAAGGTTGCCCAGCCGCACCCCCCAAGGCTATAGCCCACCCGTTTTTGTGGCCTTTTTCCGCTGGGCGAACTTGAGCCCCAGCCTTTGGGTGGTTATTTTTGGGCGCGGCAGTGCCCGGGGCCTATTTTCGCTACACGGAGGCCGCTCGCCAAGTCTCGCGCCATTCCGAGTCCGGCGGACGAAGTTGGCCAGCCCCACCCCCCAAGGCTATAACCCACCCATTTTTGTGGCCTTTTCCGCTGGACGACCTTGGAGCCCCGGCCTTCGGGTGGTTATTTTTGGGCGCGGCTGTGCCCGGGGCCTATTTTTGGCACACGGAGGCCGCTCAGAAAGTCTCGCGCCATTCCGAGTCCGGCGGACGAAGTTGGCCAGCCCCACCCCCCCAAGGCTATAGCCCACCCGTTTTTGTGGCCTTTTTCCGCTGGACGAACTTGGCGCCCCGGCCTTCGGGTGTTCTTTTTGGGTACGGCTGTGCCCGGGGCATATTTTTGGCACACGGAGGCCGCTCGCAAAGTCTCGCGCCATTCCGAGTCCGGCGGAAGAAGTTTGCCAGCTCCACCCCCCAAGGCTATAGCCCACCCATTTTTGTGGCCTTTTTCCGCTGGACGAACTTGGCACCCCGGCCTTCGGGTGGTTATTTTTGGGCGCGACTGTGCCCGGGGGCCTATTTTTGGCACACGGAGGCCGCTCGTAAAGTCTCGCGCCATTCCAAGCCCGGCGGACGAATTTGGCCAGCCCCACACCCCAAGGCTATAGCCCACCCGTTTTTGTGGCCTTTTTCCGCCGGACGAACTTGGCGCCCCGGCCTTCGGGCAGTTATTTTTGGGCGCGGCTGTTCCCAGTGCCTATTTTCGGCACCACGGAGACCGCTCGCAAATTCTAGCGCCATTCCGAGTCCGGCGGACAAAGGTTGCCAGCCGCACCCCCCAAGGCTATAGCCCACCCGTTTTTGTGGCCTTTTTCCGCTGGGGCGAACTTGGAGCCCCAGCCTTTGGGTGGTTATTTTTTGGGCGCGGCAGTGCCCGGGGCCTATTTTCGCTACAACGGAGGCCGCTCGCCAAGTCTCGCGCCATTCCGAGTCCGGCGGACGAAGTTGGCCAGCCCCACCCCCCAAGGCTATTAGCCACCCATTTTTGTGGCCTTTTTCCGCTGGACGACCTTGGAGCCCCGGCCTTCGGGTGGTTATTTTTGGGCGCGGCTGTGCCGGGGCCTATTTTTGGCACACGGAGGCCGCTCAGAAAGTCTCGCGCCATTCCGAGTCCGGCGGGACGAAGTTGGCCAGCCCCACCCCCCAAGGCTATAGCCCACCCGTTTTTGTGGCCTTTTTCCGCTGGACGAACTTGGCGCCCCGGCCTTCGGGTGGTTCTTTTTGGGTACGGCTGTGCCCGGGGCATATTTTTGGCACACGGAGGCCGCTCGCAAAGTCTCGCGCCATTCCGAGTCCGGCGGAAGAAGTTTGCCAGCTCCACCCCCCAAGGCTATAGCCACCACCCGTTTTTGTGGCCTTTTTCCGCTGGACGAATTTGGCGCCCCGGCCTTCGGGTGGTTATTTTTAAGCGCGACTGTGCCCGGGGCCTATTTTCGCACACGGAGGCCGCTCGCAAAGTCTCGCGCCATTCCAAGCCCGGCGGACGAAGTTGGCCAGCCGCACCCCCCAAAGCTATAGCCCACCCCGTTTTTGTGGCCTTTTTCCGCTGGACGAACTTGGCGCCCAAGCCTTCGGGAGTTTATTTTTGGGTTCGGCTGTGCCCGGGGCCTATTTTCGGCACATGGAGGCCGCTCGCAATGTCTCGTGCCATTCCGAGTCCGGCGGAAGAAGTTTGCCAGCTCCACCCCCCAAGGCTATAGCCCACCCGTTTTTGTGGCCTTTTTCCGCTGGACGAACTTTGCGCCCCGGCCTTCGGGTGGTTATTTTTGGGTACGGCTGTGTCCGGGGCATATTTTTGGCACACGGAGGCCGCTCGCAAAGTCTCGCGCCATTCTGAGTCCGGCGGACGAAGTTGGCCAGCCCCACCCCCCAAGGCTATAGCCCACCCATTTTTGTGGCCTCTTTCCCCTGGACGAACTTGGCGTCCCGGGCTTCGGGCGGTTATTTTTGGGTGCGGCTGTGCCCGGGGCCTATTTTCGGTACACGGAGGCCGCTCGCCAACTCTCGCGCCATTCCTAGTCCGGCGGACGAAGTTGGCCTGCCCCACCGCCCAAGGCTATAGCCCACCCGTTTTTGTGGCCTCTTTCCGCTGGACGAACTTGGCGCCCCGGCCTTCGGGCGGTTATTTTTGGATGCGGCTGTGCCCGGGGCCTATTTTCAGCAACAACGGATGCCGCTCGCAAATTCTCGCGCCATTCCGAGTCCGGCGGACAAAGGTTGCCAGCCGCACCCACCCAAGGCTATAGCCCACCCGTTTTTGTGGCCTTTTTCCGATGGACGAACTTGGCGCCCCAGCCTTCGGGAGGTTATTTTTGGGCGCGGCTGTGCCCGGAGCCTATTTTTGGCACAAGGAGGCCTCTCGCAAAGTCTCGCGCCATTGCTATTCCGGCGGACGAAGTTGGCCAGCCCCCACCCCCCAAGGCTATAGCCCACTCGATTTTGTAGACTTTTTCCGCTGGGCGAACTTGGAGCCCCAGCCTTTGGGTGGTTATTTTTGGGCGCGGCAGTGCCCGGGGCCTATTTTCACTACACGGAGGCCGCTCGCCAAGTCTCGCGCCATTCCGAGTCCGGCGGACGAAGTTGGCCAGCCCCACCCCCCAAGGCTATAACCCACCCATTTTTGTGGCCTTTTTCCGCTGACGACCTTGGAGCCCCGGCCTTCGGGTGGTTATTTTTGGGCGCGGCTGTGCCCGGGGCCTATTTTTGGCACACGGAGGCCGCTCAGAAAGTCTCGCGCCATTCCGAGCCCGGCAGACGAATTTGGCCAGCCCCAACCCCCAAGGCTATAGCCCACCCGTTTTTGTGGCCTTTTTCCGCCGGACGAACTTGGCGCCCCGGCCTTCGGGCAGTTATTTTGGGCGCGGCTGTTCCCAGTGCCTATTTTCGGCACACGGAGGCCGCTCGCAAATTCTCGCGCCATTCCGTGTCCGGCGGCAAAGGTTGCCAGCCGCACACCCCAAGGCTATAGCCCACCATTTTTGTGCCTTTTTCCGCTCGACGAACTTGGCGGCCCAAGCCTTCGGGAGTTTATTTTTGGGTTCGGCTGTGCCCGGGGCCTATTTTCGGCACATGGAGGCCGCTCGCAAAGTCTCGCGCCATTCCGAGTCCGGCGGAAGAAGTTTGCCAGCTCCACCCCCCAAGGCTATAGCCCACCCGTTTTTGTGGCCTTTTTCCGCTGAACGAACTTGGCGCCCCGGCCTTCGGGTGGTTATTTTTGGGCGCGGACTGTGCCCGGGGCCTATTTTCGGCACACGGAGGCTGCTCGCAAAGTCTCGCGCCATTCCAAGCCCGGCGGACGAAGTTGGCCAGCCCCACCCCCCAAGGCTATAGCCCACCCGTTTTTGTGGCCTTTTTCCGCCGGACGAACTTGGCGCCCCGGCCTTCGGGCAGTTATTTTTGGGCGCGGCTGTTCCCAGTGCCTATTTTCGGCACACACGGAGGCCGCTCGCAAATTCTCGCGCCATTTCCGAGTCCGGCGGACAAAGGTTGCCAGCCGCACCCCCCAAGGCTATAGCCCACCCGTTTTTGTGGCCTTTTTTCCGCTGGACGAACTTGGCGCCCAAGCCTTCGGGAGTTTATTTTTGGGTTCGGCTGTGCCCGGGGCCTATTTTCGGCACATGGAGGCCGCTCGCAAAGTCTCGCGCTATTCCGAGTCCGGCGGAAGAAGTTTGCCAGCTCCACCCCCCCAAGGCTATAGCCCACCCGTTTTTGTGGCCTTTTTCCGCTGGACGAACTTGGCGCCCCGGCCCTTCGGGTGGTTCTTTTTGGGTACGGCTGTGCCCGGGGCATATTTTTGGCACACGGAGGCCGCTCGCAAAGTCTCGCGCCATTCCGAGTCCGGCGGAAGAAGTTTGCCAGCTCCACCCCCCCAAGGCTATAGCCCACCCGTTTTTGTGGCCTTTTTCCGCTGGACGAATTTGGCGCCCCGGCCTTCGGGTGGTTATTTTTAAGCGCGACTGTGCCCGGGGCCTATTTTTCGGCACACGGAGGCCGCTCGCAAGTCTCGCGCATTCCAAGCCCGGCGGACGAAGTTGGCCAGCCGCACCCCCCAAAGCTATAGCCCACCCGTTTTTGTGGCCTTTTTCCGCTGGACGAACTTGGCGCCCAAGCCTTCGGAGTTTATTTTTGGGTTCGGCTGTGCCCGGGGCCTATTTTCGGCACATGGAGGCTGCTCGCAATGTCTCGTGCCATTCCGAGTCCGGCGGAAGAAGTTTGCCAGCTCCACCCCCCAAGGCTATAGCCCACCCGTTTTTGTGGCCTTTTATCCGCTGGACGAACTTTGCGCCCCGGCCTTCGGGTGGTTATTTTTGGGTACGGCTGTGTCCGGGGCATATTTTTGGCACACGGAGGCCGCTCGCAAAGTCTCGCGCCATTCTGAGTACCGGCGGACGAAGTTGGCCAGCCCCACCCCCCAAGGCTATAGCCCACCCATTTTTGTGGCCTCTTTCCCCTGGACGAACTTGGCGTCCCCGGCCTTCGGGCGGTTATTTTTGGGTCCGGCTGTGCCCGGGGCCTATTATCGGTACACGGAGGCCGCTCGCCAACTCTCGCGCCATTCTAGTCCGGCGGACGAAGTGGGGCAGCCGCACCCCCCTAGGCTATAGCCACCCGTTTTTGTGGACTTTTTCCGCCGGACGAACTTGGCGCCCCCGGCCTTCGGGCGGTTATTTTTGGATGCGGCTGTGCCCGGGGCCTATTTTCGGCACACGGAGGCCGCTCGCAAAGTCTCGCGCCATTCCAAGTCCGGCGGACGAAGTTGGCCAGCCCCACCCCCCCAAGGCTATAGCCCACCCGTTTTTGTGGCCTTTTTCCGCTGAACGAACTTTGCGCCCCGGCCTTCGGTCGGTTATTTTTGGGCGTGGCTGTGCCCGGGGCGTATTTTCAGCACACGGAGGCCGCTCGCAAAGTCTCGCGCCATTTGCTAGTCCGGCGGACGAAGTTGGCCAGCCCCACCCCCCAAGGCTATAGCCCACTCGTTTTTGTGGCCACTTTCCCCTGGACGAACTTGGCGCCCCGGCCTTCGGGTGGTTATTTTTTTGGGTGCGGCTGTGCCCGGGGCATATTTTTGGCACACCGGATGCCGCTCGCAAAGTCTCGCGCCATTCTGAGTCCGGCGGACGAAGTTGGCCAGCCCCACCCCCCAAGGCTATAGCCCACCCATTTTTGTGGCCTCTTTCCCTGGACGAACTTGGCGTCCCGGCCTTCTGGCGGTTATTTTTGGGTGCGGCAGTGCCCAGGGCCTATTTTCGGTACACGGAGGCTGCTCGCCAACTCTCGCGCCATTCCTAGTCCGGCGGGACGAAGTTAGCCAGCTCCACCGCCCAAGGCTATAGCCCACCCATTTTTTGTGGCCTTTTTCCGCTGGACGAACTTGGCGCCCCGGCCTTCGGGTGGTTATTTTTGGGCGCGACTGTGCCGGGGCCTATTTTTGGCACACACGGAGGCCGCTCGCAAAGTCTCGCGCCATTCCAAGCCCGGCGGACGAATTTGGCCAGCCCCACCCCCCAAGGCTATAGCCCACCCGTTTTTGTGGCCTTTTTCCGCCGGACGAACTTGGAGCCCCAGCCTTTGGGTGGTTATTTTTGGGCGCGGCACTGCCCGGGGCCTATTTTCGCTACACGGAGGACGCTCGCCAAGTCTCGCGCCATTCCGAGTCCGGCGGACGAAGTTGGCCAGCCCCACCCCCCAAGGCTATAGCCCACCCGTTTTTGTGGCCTTTTTCCGCTGGACGAACTTGGCGCCCCAGCCTTCGGGAGGTTATTTTTGGGCGCGGCTGTGCCCGGAGCCTATTTTTGGCACAACGGAGCCCGCTCGCAAAGTCTCGCGCCATTGCTAGTCCGGCGGACGAAGTTGGCGAGCCCCACCCCCCAAGGCTATAGCCCCACCTCGTTTTTGTAGACTTTTTCCGTTGGGCGAACTTGGAGCCCCAGCCTTTGGGTGGTTATTTTTGGGCGCGGCAGTGCCCGGGGCCTATTTTCGCTACACGGAGGCCGCTCGCCAATTCTCGCGCCATTCCGAGTCCGGCGGACAAAGGTTTGCCAGCCGCACCCCCCCAAGGCTATAGCCCACCCGTTTTTGTGGCCTTTTTCCGCTGGACGAACTTGGCGCCCAAGCCTCGGGAGTTTATTTTTGGGTTTGGCTGTGCCCGGTGCCTATTTTCAGTACATGGAGGCCGCTCGAAAAGTCTCAGCGCCATTCCGAGTCCGGCGGAAGAAGTTTTGCCAGCTCCACCCCCCAAGGCTATAGCCCACCCGTTTTTGTGGCCTTTTTTTTTCCGCTGGACGAACTTGGCGGCCCGGCCTTCGGGTGGTTATTTTTGGGTGCGGCTGTGCCCGGGGCATATATTTGGCACACGGAGGGCCGCTCCGCAAAGTCTTGTGCCATTCTGAGTCCGGCGGACGAAGTTGGCCAGCCCCACCCCCCAAGTGCTATAGCCCACCCATTTTTGTGGCCTCTTTCCCCTGGACGAACTTGGCGTCCCGGCCTTCGGGCGGTTATTTTTGGGTGCGGCTGTGCCCGGGTCCTATTTTCGGTACACGGAGGGCCAGCTCGCCAACTCTCGCACCATTCCTAGTCCGGCGGACGAAGTTGGCCAGCCCCACCGCCCAAGCCTATAGCCCACCCGTTTTTGTGGCCTTTTTTCCGCTGGACGAACTTGGCGCCCCGGCCTTCGGGCGGTTATTTTTGGATGCGGCTGTGGCCGGGGCCTATTTTCGGCACACGGAGGCCGCTCGCAAAGTCTCGCGCCATTCCAAGTCCGGCGGGACGAAGTTGGCCAGCCCCACCCCCCCAAGGCTATAGCCCACCCATTTTTGTGGCCTTTTTCCGCTGAACGAAACTTTGCGCCCCGGCCTTCGGTCGGTTATTTTTGGGCGTGGCTGTGCCCGGGGCCTATTTTCAGCACACGGAGGCCGCTCGCAAAGTCTCGCGCCATTGCTAGTCTGGCGGACGAAGTTGGCCAGCCCCCACCCCCCCAAGGCTATAGCCCACTCCTTTTTGTAGACTTTTTCCGCTGGACGAACTTGGCGCCCCAGCCTTCGGGAGGTTATTTTTGGGCGCGGCTGTGCCTGGAGCCTATTTTTGGCACACGGAGGCCGCTCGCAAAGTCTCGCGCCATTCCGAGTCTGGGGGAAGAAGTTTGCCAGCTCCACCCACCAAGGCTATAGCCCACCCGTTTTTGGGGCCTTTTTCCGCCGGACGAACTTGGCGCCCCGGCCTTCCGGCAGTTCTTTTTGGGCGCTGCTGTGCCTAGGGCCTATTTTCGGCACAAGGAGGCCGCTCGCAAATTCTCGCGCCATTCCGAGTCCGGCAGACGAAGTTGGCCAGCCCCACCCCCCAAGGCTATAGCCCACCCGTTTTTTGCGGCCTTTTTCTGGTGTACGAACTTGGCGCCCCGGCCTTCGGTCGGTTATTTTTGGCCGTGGCTGTGCCCGGGGCCTATTTTCGGCACACGGAGGCCACTCGCAATGTCTCGCGCCATTCCGAGTCCGGCGGACGAAGTTGGCCAGCCCCACCCCCCAAGGCTATAGCCCACCCCGTTTTTTGTGGCCTTTTTCCGCTGGACGAACTTGCGCCCCGGCCTTCGGTCGGCTTATTTTTGGGCATGGCTGTGTCCGGGGTCAATTTTCGGTACATGGAGGACGCTCGCAATGTCTCGCGCCATCCGAGTCCGGCGGACGAAGTTGGCCAGCCCCACCCCCCAAGGCTATAGCCACCCGTTTTTGTGGCCTTTTTCTGCTGTACGAACTTGGCGCCCCGGCCTTCGGGCAGTTATTTGTGGGTGCGGCTGTGCCCGGGGCCAATTTTCGGCACACGGAGGCCGCTCGCAAAGTCTCACACCATTCCGAGTCTGGCGGACGAAGTCGGCCAGCCCCACCCCCCAAGGCTATAGCCAACCCGTTTTTGTGGCCTTTTTCCGCTGGACGAACTTGGCTCCCCGCCCTTCGGGCGGTTATTTTTGGGCGTGGGCTGTGCCCGGGGTCTATTTTTGGTACATGGAGGCCGCTCGCAAAGTCTCACGCCATTCGAGTCCGGCGGTCGAAGTTGGCCAGCCCCACCCCCCAAGGCTATAGCCCCACCCGTTTTTGTGGCCTTTTTCCGCTGGACGAACTTGGCGCCCTGGCCTTCGGGCGGTTTATTTTTGGGCACGGCTGTGCCCGGGGCCTACTTTCGGTACACACGGAGGCCGATCGCCATATCTCTTGCCATTCCGAGCCCGGCGGAAGAAGTTTGCCAGCCCCACTCCCCAAGGCTATAGCCCACCCGTTTTTGTGGCCTTTTTCCCGCTGGACGAACTTGGCGCCCCGGCCTTCGGGCGGTTATTTTTGGGCACGGCTGTGCCCGGGGCCTACTTTCGGCACATGGAGGCCGCTCTCAAAGTCTCGCGCCATTCCGATTCTGGCGGACGAAGTCGGCCAGCCGCACCCCCCAAGGGTATAGCCCAGCCCGTTTTTGTGGCCTTTTTTCCGCTGGACGAACTTGGCTCCCCGGCCTTCGGACGGTTATTTTTGGGCGTGGCTGTGCCCGGGGCCTATTTTCGGTACACGGAGGCCGCTCGCCAAGTCTCGCACCATTCCGAGTCTGCCGGACGAAGTGGGGCCAGCGCCACCACCCCAATGGCTATAGCCCACCCGTTTTTGTGGCCTTTTTCCGCTGGACGAACTTGGCCCCCGGCCTTCGGGCGGTTATTTTTGGCGTGGCTGTGCCCGGGGCCTATTTTCGGTACATGGAGGCCGCTCGCAAAGTCTCGCGCCATTCCGAGTCCGGCGGTCGAAGTTGGCCAGCCCCACCCCCCAAGGCTATAGCCCACCCGTTTTTGTGGCCTTTTTTCCGCTGTACGAACTTGGCGCCCCGGTCCTTCGGGCAGTTATTTTTGGGTGCGGCTGTGCCCGGGGCCTATTTTCGGCACACAGAGTCCGCTCACAAAGTCTCGCACCATTCCGAGTCTGGCGGACGAAGTCTGCCAGCCCCACCCCCCAAGCCCACCCGTTTTTGTGGCCTTTTTTCGGCTGGACGAACTTGGCACCCCCGGCCTTCGGGCAGTTATTTTTGTGTGTGGCTGTGCCCGGGGCCTATTTTCGGTACACGGAGGCCGCTTACCAAGTCTCGCGCCCATTCCGAGTCCGGCGGACGAAGTTGGCCAGCCTCACCCCCCAAGGCTATATGCCCACCCGTTTTTGTGGCCTTTTTCCGCTGGACGAACTTGGCGCCCCGGCCTTCGGGCGGTTATTTTTGGGCACGGCTGTGCCCGGGGCCTACTTTCAGTACACGGAGGCCGATCGCCATGTCTCTTGCCATTCCGAGCCCAGGAGGACGAAGTTTGCCAGCCCCACTCCCCAAGGCTATAGCCCACCCGTTTTTGTGGCCTTTTTCCGCTGGACGAACTTGGCGCCCCCGGCCTTCGGCTGGTTATTTTTGGGCGCGGCTGTGCCCGGGGGCCTATTTTTGGCACATGGAGGCTCCTCGCAAAGTCTCGCACCATTCCGAGTCCGGCGGACGAAGTTGGCCAGCCCTACCCCCCCAAGGCTAATTCCCACCCGTTTTTGTGGCCTTTTTCCGCTGGACGAACTTTGGTGCCCCGGCCTTCGGGCGGTTATTTTTGGGCGCGGCTGTGCCCGGGGCCTATTTTTGGCACATGGAGGCTCCTCACAAAGTCTCGCACCATTCCCCAGTCCGGCGGACAAAGTTGGCCAGCCCTAACCCCCAAGGCTATAGCCCACCCGTTTTTGTGGCCTTTTTCCGCTGGACGAACTTGGCGCCCCCGGCCTTCGGTTGGTTATTTTTGGGCGTGGCTTTGCCCGGGGGCTATTTTCGGCACATGGAGGCCGCTCGCAAAAGTCTCGCGCTATTCCGAGTCCCGGTGGACGAAGTTGGCCAGCCCCACACTCCCCAAGGCTATAGCCCACCCCGTTTTTGTGGCCTTTTTCCGGCTGTACGAACTTGGCGCCCCGCCCTTCGTGTGGTTATTTTTGGGTGCGGCTGTGTCCGGGGCCTATTTTCGGCACATGGAGGACGCTCTCAAAGTCTCGCACCATTCCGAGTCCGGCGGACGAAGTTGGCCAGCCCAACCCCCCAAGGCTATAGCCCACCCGTTTTTGTGGCCTTTGTCCGCTGGACGAACTTGGCGCCCCAGCCTTCGTGGCGGTTAGTTTTGGGTGCGGCTGTGCCTGGGGTCTATTTTCGGCACACGGAGGCCACTCGCAAAGTCTCGCGCCATTCCGAGTCCGGCTGACGAAGTTGGCCAGCCCCACCCCCCAAGTCTATAGCCCACCCGTTTTTGTGGCCTTTTTGCGCTGGACAAACTTGGCGCCCCGGCCTTCGGGCGGTTATTTTTTGGGCGCGGCTCTGCCCGGGGACTATTTTCGGCACACAGAGGCTGCTCGCAATGTCTCGCGCCATGCCGAGTCCGGCGGACGAAGTTGGCCAGCCCCACCCCCCCAAGTCTATTGCCCACACCCGTTTTTGTGGCCTTTTTCCGCTGGACAAACTTGGCGGCCCTGCCTTCGGGCGGTATATTTTTTGGGCGCAGCTGTGCCCGGGGGACTATTTTCGGCACACGGAGGCCGCTCGCAATGTCTCGCGCCATTCTGAGTCCGGCGGGACGAAGTGGGCCAGCCCCACCCCCCAAGCCTATAGCCCACCCCGTTTTTGTGGCCTTTTTCTGCTGGATGAACTTGGCGCCCCAGCCATCGGTCGGTTATTTTTGGATGTGGCTGTGCCCAGGGCCTAGTTTAGGCACACGGAGGCCGCTCGCAAAGTCTCGCGCCATTCCGAGTCCGGCGGACGAAGTTGGCCAGCCCCACCCCCCCAAGTCTATAGCCCACCCGTTTTTGTGGCCTTTTTCCGCGGGACGAACTTGGCGCCCTGGCCTTCGGGCGGTTATTTCTTGGGCGCAGGCTATGCCCGGGGAATATTTTCGGCACACGGAGGCCGCTAGCAATGTCTCGCGCCATTCTGAGTCCGGCGGACGAAGTGGGCCAGCCCCACCACCCAAGCCAATAGCCCGCCCGTTTTTGTGGCCTTTTTCCGCTGGACGAACTTGGCACCCTGGCCTTCGGAGCGGTTATTTTTTGGACGTGGCTGTGCCCAGGGCCTATTTTCGGCACACGGAGGCCGCTCGCAAAGGCTCGCGCCATTCCGAGTGCGGGCGGACGATGTTGGCCAGCCCCACCCCCCAAGGCTATAGCCCCACCCGTTTTTGTGGCCTTTTTCCGCTGGACGAACTTGGCGCCTCGGCCTTCGGTCGGTTATTTTTGGGTACGGCTGTGCCCAGGGCCTATTTTCGGCACATGGAAGCCGCTCGCAAAAGTCTCGCGTCATTCCGAGATCCGGCGGGACGAAGTTGGCCAGCCCCACCCCCCAAGGCTATAGCCCACACGTTTTTTCTGGCCTTTTTCCGCTGGACGAACTTGGCACCCCGGCCTTCGGGCCGTTATTTTTGGGCGCAGCTGTGCCCCGGGGCCTATTTTCAGCACCACGGACGTAGCTCGAATAGTCTCGCGGCATTCCGAGAACGGCGGACGAAGTTGGCCAGGCCCACCCCCCAAGGCTATAGCCCACCCGTTTTTGTGGCCTTTTTCCGCTGGACGAACTTGGCGCCCCGGCCTTCGGTCGGTTATTTTGGGCGCGGCTGTGCCCGCGGCCTAGTTTAGCCACACGGGGGCGCCCCGCAAAGGTTCGTGCCATTTCCGAGTCCGGCGGACGAAGTTGGCCAGCCCCACCCCCCCGAGGATATAGCTCACCCGTTTTTGGGGCCTTTTTCCGCTGGACGAATTTGGCGCCCCGGCCTTCGGGCAGGTATTTTACGACGCGGCTTTGCCCACGGCCTATTTTTGGCACACGGAGGTGCCCGGCAAAGGCTCGCGCCATTCCGAGTCCGGCGGACCGAAGTTGGCCAGCCCCACCCCGCAAGGCTATACCCCACCCATTTTTGTGGCCTTTTCCGCTGGACGAATTTGGCGCCCCGGCAATTCGGGCAGGTATTTTTGGGCGCGGCTGTGCCCGCGGCCTATTTTTTGCACACGGAGGTGCCAGGCATAGGCTCGCTCCATTCTGAGTCCGGCGGACGAAGTTGGCCAGCCCCACCCCGCAAGGCTATACCCCACCCATTTTTGTGGCCTTTTTCCGCTGGACGAACTTGGCGCCCCGGCCTTTTGGGCGGGTATTTTTAGGTACGGCTGTGCCTGCGGCCTATTTTTGGCACACAGAGGCGCCCCCGCAAAGGCTCGCACCATTCCGAGCCCGGCGGACGAAGTTGGCCAGCTCCACCCCCCCAAGGCTATAGCCCACCCCGTTTTTGTGGCCTTTTTCCGCTGGACGAACTTGGCGCCCCGGCCTTCGGGCCGTTACTTTTGGGCGCGGCTCTGCCCAAGGGCCTATTTTTGGGACACGGAGGAGTCCCACATAAGGTTCGCGCCATTCCAAGTCCGGCGGACGAAGTCGGCCAGCCCCACACCGCAATGCTATAGCCCACCCGTTTTTGTGGCCTTTTTCCGCTGGACGAACTTGGTGCCCCCCGCCTTCGGTCGGCTTATTTTTGGGCGCGGCTGTGCCCGGGCCCTATTTTCGGCACACGGAGGCCGCTCGCAAAGTCTCGCGCCAATCCGAGTCCCGGCGGAACCGTAGTGGGCCAGCCCCACCCCCCCAAGGCTATAGCCCACCCGTTTTTGTGGGCCTTTTTCCGCTGGACGAACTTGGCGCCCCGGCCTTCGGGCCGTTATTTTTGGGCACAGCTTTGCCCGGGGCCTATTTTCAGCACGCGGAGGCAGCTCGCAAAGTGACGCGCCATTACGAGTCGGCGGATGAAGTTGGCCAGCGCCACCCCCCCCAAGGGCTATAGCCCACCCGTTTTTCTGGCCTTTTTCCGCTGGACGAACTTGGCGCCCCGGCCTTCGGGCGGGTATTTTTGGGCGCGGCAGAGTCCGCGGCCTAGTTTTGCCACACGGAGGCGCCCTGCAAAGGTTCGCGCCATTCCGATTTCCGGCGGACCGAAGTTGGCCAGCCCCACCACCCCGAGGCTATAGCTCACCCGTTTTTGTGGCCTTTTTCTGCTGGACGAATTTGGCGCCCCGGCCTTCGGGCGGGTATTTTTGGACGCGGCTGTGCCCGCGGCCTATTTTTGGCACACGGAGGTGCCCCGGCAAAGGCTCGCGCCATTCCGAGTCCGGCGGACGAAGTTGGCCAGCCCCACCCCGCAAGGCTATACCCCACCCATTTTTGTGGCCTTTTTCCGCTGGACGAATTTGGCGCCCCGGCATTCGGGCAGGTAATTTTGGGCGCGGCTGTGGTCGCGGCCTATTTTTTGCACACTGAGGTGCCCGGCATAGGCTCGCTCCATTCCGACTCCGGCCGGACGAAGTTGGCCAGCCCCACCCCGCAAGGCTATACCCCACCCATTTTTGTGGCCTTTTTCCGCTGGACGAACTTGGCGCCCCCGGCCCTTCGGGCGGGTATTTTTAGGCGCGGCTGTGCCCGCGGCCTATTTTTGGCACACGGAGGCGCCCCGCATAAGGGCTCGCGCCATTCCGAGTACTGGCGGACGAAGTGGGCCAGCCCCACCCGCCAAGGCTATAGCCCAACCCGTTTTTTGTGGCCTTTTTCCGCTGGATGAACTTGGCGCCCCGGCCTTCCGGCCGCAATTTTTGGGCGCAGCTGTGCCCAGGCCCTATTTTCAGCACACGGCGGCAGCTCGCAAAGTGACGCGCCATTACGAGTCCGGCGGACGAAGTTGGCCAGCCCCAGCCACCAAGGCTATAGCCACACCCGTTTTTTTGGCCTTTTTCTGCTGGACGAACTTGGCGCCCCGGCCTTCGGTCGGTTATTTTTGGGGCGCGGCTGTGCCCGTGGCCTACTGTTGGCACACGGAGGCCCCTCAGCAAATTCTCGCGCCATTCCGAGTCTGGGCGGACGAAGTAGGCCAGCCCCACCCCCCAGGCTATAGCCCACCCGTTTTTCTGGCCTTTTTCCGCTGGACGAATTTGGCGCCCCGGCCTATGGGCGGGTATTTTTAGGCGCGGGCTGTGCCCGCGGCCTATTTTTGGCCCACGGAGGCGCCCCGCAAAGGCTCGCGCCATTCCGAGTCCGGCGGACGAAGTTGGCCAGCCCCACTCCCCAAGGCTATAGCGCACCCGTTTTTGTGGCCTTTTTCCGCTGGAAGAATTTGGCGCCCCGCCCTTCGGGCAGGTATTTTTAGGCGCGGCTGTGCCCGCGGCCTATTTTTGGCACACGGAGGCGCCGCGCAAAGGCTCGCGCCATTCCGAGTCCGGCGGACGAAGTTGGCCAGCCCCACGCCCCAAGGCTATAGCGCACCACCGTTTTTGTGCCTTTTTCCGCTGGAAGAATTTGGCGCCCCGCCCTTCGGGCAGGTATTTTTGGGTGCGGCTGTGCTCGCGGCCTATTTTTGGCACACGGAGGTGCCCGGCAAAGGCACGTCCCATTCCGAGTCCGGCGGACGAAGTTGGCCAGCCCCACCTCCGCAAGGGCTATAGCCCACCCATTTTTGTGGCCTTTTTCGGCTGGACGAACTTGGCGCCCCGGCCTTCGGGCGGGTATTTTAGGCACGGCTGTGCTTGCGGCCTATTTTAGGCACACGGAGGCGCCCCGCAAAGGCTCGCGCCATTCTGAGTCTGGCGGACGAAGTGGGCCAGCCCCACCCGCCAAGGCTATAGCCCACCCGTTTTTGTGGCCTTTTTCCGCTGGACGAACTTGGCGCCCCCGGCCTTCCGGCCGCTATTTTTGGGCGCAGCTGTGCCCAGGGCCTATTTTCAGCACACGGCGGCAGCTCGCAAAAGTGACGCGCCATTACGAGTCCGGCGGACGAAGTTGGCCAGCTTCCACCCACCAAGGCTATAGCCCACCCGTTTTTGGGGCCTTTTTCCGCCGGATGAACTTGGCGCCCCGGCCTTCGGGCAGTTCTTTTTGGGGCGCTGCTGTGCCTAGGGCCTATTTTCGGCACAAGGATGCCGCTCGCAAATTCTCGCGCCATTTCGAGTCCGGCGGACGAAGTTGGCCAGCCCCACCCCCCAAGGCTATAGCCCACCCGTTTTTGTGGCCTTTTTCCGCTGGACGAACTTGGCGCCCCGGCCTTCGGTCAGTTATTTTTGGGCGCGGCTGTGCCCGGGGCCTATTTTCAGCACACGGATGCCGCTCACAAAGCCTCGCGCCATTCCGAGTCCGGCGGACGGAAGTTGGCCAGCCCCACCCCCCAAGGCTATAGCCCACCCGTTTTTGTGGCCTTTTTCCGCTGGACGAACTTGGCGCCCCGGCCTTCGGGCCGTTATTTTTGGGCACAGCTTTGCCCGGGGCCTATTTTCAGCACGCGGAGGCAGCTCGCAAAGTGACGCGCCATTACGAGTCCGGCGGATGAAGTTGGCCAGCGCCACCCCCCAAGGCTATAGCCCACACCGTTTTTCTGGCCTTTTTCCGCTGGACGAACTTGGCGCCCCGGCCTTCGGGCGGGTATTTTTGGGCGCGGCAGAGTCCGCGGCCTAGTTTTGCCACACGGAGGCGCCCTGCAAAGGTTCGCGCCATTCCGATTTCCGGCGGACGAAGTTGGCCAGCCCCACCCCCCGAGGCTATAGCTCACCCGTTTTTGTGGCCTTTTTCTGCTGGACGAATTTGGCGCCCCGGGCTTCGGGCGGGTATTTTTGGGCGCGGCTGTGCCCGCGGCCTAGTTTGGGCACACGAAGGCGCCCCACAAAGGCTCGCGCCATTCCGAGTCCGGCGGATGAATTTGGCCAGCCCCACACCCCAAGGCTATAGCCCACCCGTTTTTGTGGCCTTTTTCCGCTGGACGAACTTGGTGCCACCGGCCTTCGGGCCGTTATTTTTGGGCGAGGCTCTGCCCGAGGCCTATTTTCGGGACATGGAGGTGCCCCGCAAAGGCTCGCGCCATTCCGAGTCCGGCGGACGAAGTTGGCCAGCCCCACCCCGCAATGCTATACCCCACCCATTTTTGTGGCCTTTTTCCGCTGGTCGAACTTGGCGCCCCGGCCTTCGGGCGGGTATTTTTAGGCGCGGCTGTGCCCGCGGCCTATTTTCGGTACTCGGAGGCCGCTCGCAAAGTCTCGCGCCATTCAGAGTCCGGCGGACGAAGTTGGCCAGCCCCACCCCCCAAGGCTATAGCTCACCCATTTTTGTGGACTTTTTCCGCTGGACGAATTTGGCGCCCCCGGCCTTCGGGCAGGTATTTTTGGGCGCGGCTGTGCCCGTGGCCTATTTTTGGCACACGGAGGTTCCCGGCAAAGGATCGCGCAATTCCGACTCCGGCGGACGAAGTTGGCCAGCCCCACCCCGCAAGGCTATACACCACCCATTTTTGTGGCCTTTTTCCGCTGGACGAATTTGGCGCCCCGGCCTTCGGGCAGGTATTTTTGAGCGCGGCTGTGCCCGCGGCCTATTTTTTGCACACGGAGGTGCCCCGGCATAGGCTCGCGCCATTCCGAGTCCGGCGGACGAAGTTGGCCAGCCCCACCCCGCAAGGCTATACCCCACCCATTTTTGTGGCCTTTTTCCTCTGGACGAACTTTGCGCCCAGGCCTTCGGGCGGGTATTTTTAGGTGCGGCTGTGCCCGCGGCCTATTTTTGGCACACGCAGGCACCACGCAAAGGCTCGCGCCATTCCGAGTCAGGCGGACGAAGTTGGCCAGCCCCACCCCCCAAGGCTATAGCGCACCCGTTTTTGTGGCCTTTTTCCGCTGGACGAATTTGGCACCCCGGCCTTCGGGCAGGTATTTTTGGGCGCGGGTGTGCCCGCAGCCTATTTTTTGGCACATGGAGCTGCCCGGCAAAGGCTCGTGCCATTCCGAGTCCGGCGGATGAAGTGGGCCAGCCCCACCCCCGCAAGGCTATACCCCACCCTTTTTTGTGGCCTTTTTCCGCTGGACGAAGTTGGCGCCCCGGCCTTCGGGCGGGTATTTTTAGGCGCGGCTGTGCCCGCGGCCTATTTTTGGCACACGGAGGTACCACCGCAAAGTCTCGCGCCATTCCGAGTCCGGCGGACGAAGTTGGCCAGCCCCACCCCCTAAGGCTATAGCCCACCCGTTTTTGTGGCCTTTTTCCGCTGGACGAACTTGGCACCCCCGGCCTTTGGGCTGTTATTTTTGGGCACGGCTCTGCCCGGGGCCTATTTTCGGGACACGGAGGTGCCCCGCAAAGGCTCGCGCCATTCCAAGTCCGGCGGACGAAGTTGGCCAGCCCCACCCCGCAATGCTATACCCCACCCATTTTTGTGGACTTTTTCCGCTGCTCGAACTTGGCGCCCCGCG
>BTHF01000047.1:0-98398 GCA_033242345.1 Citrus unshiu
TTTTTGGGCGCGGCTTTGCCCGCGGACTATTTTTGGCACATGGAGGCCCCTCGCAAAGTCTCGTGGCATTCCTGAGTCCGGCTGACGAAGTTGGGCATCCCCACCCCCCAAGGCTATAGCCCACACCGTTTTTGTGGCCTTTTTCCGCTGGACGAACTTGGCGCCCCGGCCAGCGGGCGGTTATTTTTGGGCACGGCTTTACCAGCGGCATAGTTTTGGCACACGGAGGCCCCTCGCAAAGTCTCGCGGGATTCCGAGTCCGGCGGACGAAGTTGGCCAGCCCCACCCCGCCAAGGCTATAGCCCACCCGTTTTTGTGTCCTTTTTCCGCTGGACGAACTTGGCGCCCCGGCCTTCGGGTGGTTATTTTTGGGCGCGGCTTTGCCCGCGGCCTATTTTTGGCACACGGAGGCCCCCTCGCAAAATCTCGCGGAATTCCGAGGTCCGGCGGACGAAGTTGGCCGTCACCACCCCCCAAGGCTATAGCCCACCCGTTTTTGTGGCCTGTTTCCGCTGGACGAACTTGGCGCCCCGGCCTTCGGGCAGTTATTTTCGGCCATGGCTTTGCCCGCGGCCTATTTTTGGCACACGGAGGCCCCATGCAAAGTCTAGCGGGATTCCGAGACCGGCGGACGAAGTTGGCCAGCCCCACCCCCCAAGGCTATAGCCCACCCATTTTTGTGGGCCTTTTTCCGCTGGACGAACTTGGCGCCCCGGCCTTCGGGGTGTTATTTTTGAGCACGGCTTTGTCCGCGGCTATTTTTGGCACATGGAGGCCCCTCGCAAAGTCTCGCGGCATTCCGAGTCCGGCCGACGAAGTTGGCCAGCCCCACCCCACGAGGCTATAGCCCACCCGTTTTTGTGGCCTTTTTCCGCTGGACGAACTTGGCGCCCCGGCCTTCGGGCGGTTATTTTTGGGTGCGGCTTTGCCCGTGGACTATTTTTGGCTCACGGAGGCCCCTCGCAAAGTGTCGCGGCATTCCGAGTCCGGCCGACGAAGTTGGCCACCCCACCCCACGAGCCTATAGCCCACCCGTTTTTGTGGCCTTTTTCCGCTGGACGAACTTGGCGCCCCGGCCTTCGGGCAGTTATTTTTGGGCGCGGTTTTGCCCACGGCCTATTTGTGGCACACGGAGGCCCCTCGCAAAGTCTCGCGGCATTCCGAGTCCGGCGGACGAAGTTGGCCAGCCCCACCCCCCAAGGCTATAGCCCACCCGTTTTTGTGGCTTTTTTCCGCTGGACCGAACTTGGCGCCCCAGCCTTCGGGCGGTTTATTTTTGGGCGCCGGCTTTGCCCGTGGCCTATTTTTGGCACACGGAGGCCCCTCACAAAGTCTCGCGGCATTCCGAGTCCGGCGGACGAAGTTGGCCAGCCCCACCCCCCCAAGGCTATAGCCCACCCGTTTTTGTGGCCTTTTTCCGCTGGACGAACTTGGCGCCCCGGCCTCTCGGGGCGGTTATTTTTGGGCGCGGCTTTGCCCGCGGCCTATTTTTGGCACACGGAGGCCCCCTCGCAAAGTCTCGCGGCATTCCGAGTCCGGCGGACGAAGTTGGCCAGCCCCACCCCCCCAAGGCTATAGCCCACCCGTTTTTGTGGCCTTTTTCCGCTGGACGAACTTGGCGCCCCGGCCTTCGGGATGTTATTTTTGGGGCGCGGCTTTGCCCGCGCCTATTTTTGGCACACGGAGGGCCCCTCGCAAAGTCTCGCGGCATTCCGAGTCCGGCGGACGAAGTGGGCCAGCCCCACCCTCCAAGGCTATAGCCCACCCGTTTTTGTGGCCTTGTTCCGCTGGACGAACTTGGCGCCCCGGCCAGCGGGCGGTTATTTTTGGGCACGGCTTTGCCCGCAGCCTCGTTTTGGCACACGGAGGCCACTCGCAAAGTCCTCGCGGGATTCCGAGTCCGGCGGACGAAGTTGCCCAGCCCCACCCCCCAAGGCTATAGCCCACCCGTTTTTGTGGCCTTTTTCCGCTGGACGAACTTGGTGCCCCGGCCTGTCGGGCGGTTATTTTTTGGGCGCGGCTTTGTCCGCATCCTATTTTTGGCACACGGAGGCCCCTCGCAAAGTCTCGCGGCATTCCGAGTCCGGCGGAACGAAGTAGGCCGGCCCCCACCCCCCAAGGCTGTAGCCCACCCGTTTTTGTGGCCATTTTCCCTTTTTCCGCTGGACGAACTTGGCGCACCGGCCTTCGGGCGGTTATTTTTGGGCGCGGCTTTGCCCGTGGCCTATTTTTGGCACACGGAGGGCCCCTCGCAAAGTCTCGCGGGATTCCGAGTCCGGCGGACGAAGTTGCCCAGCCCCACCCCCCAAGGCTATAGCCCACCCGTTTTTGTGGCCTTTTTCCGCTGGACGAACTTGGTGCCCCGGCCTTCGGGCGGTTATTTTTGGGCGCGGCTTTGTCCGCATCCTATTTTTGGCACAACCCCGGAGGCCCCTCGCAAAGTCTCGCGGCATTCCGTGTCCGGCGGACGAAGTCGGCCGGCCCCCACCCCCCAAGGCTGTAGCCCACCCGTTTTTGTGGCCATTTTCCCTTTTTCCGCTGGACGAACTTGGCGCACCGGCCTTCGGGCGGTTATTTTTGGGCGCGGCATTGTCCGTGGCCTATTTTTGGCACACGGAGGGCCCTCGCAAAGTCTCGCGGGATTCCGAGTCCGGCGGACGAAGTCGGGCAGCCCCACCCCCCAAGGCTATAGCCCACCCGTTTTTGTGGCCTTTTTCCGCTGGACGAACTTGGCGCCCCGGCCTTCGGGCGGTTATTTTTTGGGCGCGGCTTTGTCCGCGGCCTATTTTTGGCACACGGGCGGCCCCTCGCAAAGTCTCGCGGCTTTCCGAGTCCGGCGGCCTAAGTTGGCAAGCCCCACCCCCCAAGGCTATAGCCCACCCGTTTTTGTGGCCTTTTTCCGCTGGACGAACTTGGCGCCCCGGCCAGCGGGCGGTTATTTTTGGGCACGGCTTTGTCCGCAGCCTAGGTTTGGCACACGGAGGCCCCTCGGAAAGTCTCGCGGGATTCCGAGTCCGGCGGACGAAGTTGGCCAGCCCCACCCCCCCAAGGCTATAGCCCACCCGTTTTTGTGGCCTTTTTCCGCTGGACGAACTTGGCGCCCCGGCCTTTGGGATGTTATTTTTGGGCGCGGGTTTGCCCGCGGCCTATTTTTCGCACATGGAGGGCCCCTCACAAAGTCTCGCGGCATTCCGAGTCCGGCGGATGAAGTTATCCGGCCCCACCCCCCAAGGCTATAGCCCACCCGTTTTGTGGCCTTTTTCCGCTGGACGAACTTGGCGCCCCGGCCTTCGGGCGGTTATTTTTGGGCGCGTCTTTGCCCGCGGCCTATTTTTGGTACACGAAGGCCCCTCGTAAAGTCTCGCGGCATTCCGAGTCCGGCTGACGAAGTTGGCGAGCCCCACCCCCCAAGGCTATAGCCCACCCGTTTTTGTGGCCTTTTTCCGCTGGACGAACTTGGCGCCCCGGCCTTCGGACGGTTATTATTTGGTGCGGCTTTGCCGCGGACTATTTTTGGCGCACGGAGTCCCCTCGCAAAGTCTCACGGCATTCCGAGTCCGGCGATGAAGTTGGCCGGGCCCCCACCCCCGAAGGCAATAGCCCACCCGTTTTTGTGGCCTTTTTCCGCTGGACGAACTTGGTGCCCCGGCCTTCGGGTGGTTATTTTTTGGCGCGGCTTTGCCCGCGGCCTATTTTTGGCACATGGAGGGCCCCTCGCAAAGTCTCGCGGCATTCCGAGTCCGGCTGACGAAGTTGGCGAGCCCCACCCCCCAAGGCTATAGCCCACCCGTTTTTGTGGGCCTTTTTCAGCTGGACGAACTTGGCGCCCCGGCCAGTGGTCGGTTATTTTTGGGCACGGCTTTGCCCGCAGCCTAGTTTTGGCACAACGGAGGCCCCTCGCAAAGTCTCACGGGATTCCGAGTCCGGCGGACGAAGTTGGCCAGCCCCACCCCCCAAGGCTATAGCCCACCAGTTTTTGTGGCCTTTTTCCGCTGGACGAACTTGGTGCCCCGGCCTTCGGGCGGTTATTTTTGGGCGCGGCTTTGCCCGCGGCCTATTTTTGGCACACGGAGGAACCCTCGCAAAGTCTCGCGGCATTCCGAGTCCGGCGGACGAAGTCGGCCAGCCCCACCCCCCAAGGCTATAGCCCACCCGTTTTTGTGGCCTTCTTCCGCTGGACGAACATGGCGCCCCGGCCTTCGGGCGGTTATTTTTGGGCGCGGCCGCACCCGCGGCCTATTTTTGGCACACGGAGGTGCCTCGCAATGTCTCACGCCATTCCGAGTTTGGCGGACGAAGTAGGCCAGCCCCACCCCCCGAGGCTATAGCCCACCCGTTTTTGTGGCCTTTCTCCGCTGGACGAACTTGGCGCCCCGACCTTCGGGCGGTTTAATTTTGGCCGCGGCTTTGCCCGCGGACTTTTTTTGGCACACCGGAGGCCCCTCGTAAAGTCTCGCGGCATTCCGAGTCCGGCGGATGAAGTTGGCCGGCCCCACCCCCCAAGGCTACAGCCCACCCGTTTTTGTGGCCTTTTTCCGCTGGACGAACTTGGCGCCCCGGCCTTCGGGATGTTATTTTTGGGCGCGGCTTTGTCTGTAGCCTATTTTTGGCACACGGAGGCCCCTCGCAAAGTCTCGCGGCATTCCGAGTCCGGCTGACGAAGTTGTCAGCCCCACCCCCCAACGCTATAGCCAACCCGTTTTTGTGGCCTTTTTCCGCTGGACGAACTTCGCGCCCCGGCCTTCGGGATGTTATTTTTGGGCGCGGCTTTGTCCGCGGACTATTTTTGGCACACGCAGGCCCCTCGCAAATTCTCGCGGCATTCCGAGTCCGGCTGACGAAGTTGGCCAGCCCCACCCCCCCAAGGTTATAGCCCACCCCGTTTTTGTGGCCTTTTTCCGCTGGACGAACTTGGCGCCCCGGCCTTCGGGCGGTTATTTTTGGGCACGGCTTTGCCCATTGCCTAGTTTTGGCTCATGGAGGCCCCTCGCAAAGTCTCGCGGGATTCCGAGTCCGGCGGACGAAGTTGGCCAGCCCCACCCCCCAAGGCAATAGCCCACCCGTTTTTGTGGCCTTTTTCCGCTGGACGAACTTGGCGCCCCGGCCTTCGGGATGTTATTTTTGGGCGCGGCTTTGTCCGAGGACTATTTTTGGCACACGGAGGCCCCTCGCAAAGTCTCGCGGCATTCCGAGTCCGGCTGACGAAGTTGGCCAGCCCCACCCCCCCAAGGCTATAGCCCACCCGTTTTTTTTTGGCCTTTTTCCGCTGGACGAACTTGGTGCCCCGGCCTTCGGGTGGTTATTTTTTGGCGCGGCTTTGCCCGCGGCCTAGTTTTGGCACATGGAGGCACCTCGCAAAGTCTCGCGGGATTCCGAGTCCGGCTGACGAAGTTGGCCAGCCCCACCCCCCAAGGTTATAGCCCACCCCGTTTTTGTGGCCTTTTTCCGCTGGACGAACTTGGCGCCCCGGCCTTCGGGCGGTTATTTTTGGGTACGGCTTTGCCCGTTGCCTAGTTTTTGGCTCATGCAGGCCCCTCGCAAAGTCTCGCGGGATTCCGAGTCCGGCGGACGAAGTTGGCCAGCCCCACCCCCCCAAGGCTATAGCCCACCCGTTTTTGTGGACTTTTTCCGCTGGACGAACTTGGCGCCCCGGCCTTCGGGATGTTATTTTTGGGCACGCCATTGCCCGCGGCCTAATTTTGGCACACGGAGGCCCCTCGCAAAGTCTCGCGGCATTCCGAGTCCGGCGGACGAAGTCGGCCAGCCCCACCCCCCATGGCTATAGCCCACCCCGCTTTTCTGGCCTTTTTCCGCTGGACGAACATGGCGCCCCGGCCTTCGGGCGGTTATTTTTGGCCGCGGACTATTTTTGGCACACACGGAGGCCCCTCGCAAAGTCTCGCGGCATCCCGAGTCCGGCGGATGAAGTTTGCTGGCCCCACCCCCCAAGGCTATAGCCCCACCCGTTTTTGTGGCCTTTTTCCGCTGGACGAACTTGGCGCCCCGGCCTCGGGCGGTTATTTTTGGCCGCGGCTTTGTCCGTAGCCTATTTTTGGCACACGGAGGCCCCTCGCAAAGTCTCGCGGCATTCCGAGTCCGGCTGACGAAGTTGGCCAGCCCCCACCCCCCCAAGGCTATAGCCCACCCCGTTTTTGTGGCCTTTTTCCGCTGGACGAACTTGGCGCCCCGGCCTTCGGGATGTTATTTTTGGGCTCGGCTTTGTCCGAGGGACTATTTTTGGCACCACGGAGGCCCCTCGCAAAGTCTCGCGGCATTCCGAGTCCGGCTGACGAAGTTGGCCAGCCCCACCCCCCAAGGCTATAGCCCACCCGTTTTTGTGGCCTTTTTCCGCTGGACGAACTTGGTGCCCCGGCCTTCGGGTGGTTATTTTTTGGCGCGGCTTTGACCGCGGCCTATTTTTGGCACATTGAGGCCCCTCGCAAAGTCTCGCGGCATTCCGAGTCCGGCTGACGAAGTTGGCGAGCCCCACCCCCCAAGGCTATAGCCCACCCGTTTTTGTGGCCTTTTTTCTGCTGGACGAACTTGGCGCCCCGGCCAGGGGGCTGGTATTTTTGGGCACGGCTTTGCCCGTAGCCTAGTTTTGGCACACCGGACGCCCCTCGCAAAGTCTCGCGGGATTCCGAGTCCGGCGGATGAAGTTTGCCGGCCCCACCCCCCAAGGCTATAGCCCCACCCGTTTTTGTGGCCTTTTTCCGCTGGACGAACTTGGCGCCCCGGCCTACGGGCGGTTATTTTTGGCCGCGGCTTTGTCCGTAGCCTATTTTTGGCACACGGAGGCCCCTCGCAATGTCTCGCGGGATTCCGAGTGCGGCGGACGAAGTTGGCCAGCCCCACCCCCCAAGGCTATAGCCCACCCGTTTTTGTGGCCTTTTTCCGCTGGACGAACTTGGCGCCCCGGCCTTCGGGCGGTTATTTTTGGGCGCGGCTTTGCCCGCGGCCTATTTTTAGCAGACGGAGGAACCTCGCAAAGTCTCGCGGCATTCCGAGTCCGGCGGACGAAGTCGGCCAGCCCCACCCCCCAAGGCTATAGCCCACCCGTTTTTGTGGCCTTTTTCCGCTGGACGAACATGGCGCCCCGGCCTTCGGGCGGTTATTTTTGGCCGCGGCTTTGCCCGCGGACTATTTTTGGCACACGGAGGCCCCTCGCAAAGTCTCGCGGCATTCCGAGTCCGGCGGATGAAGTTTGCCGGCCCCACCCCCCAAGGCTATAGCCCACCCGTTTTTGTGGCCTTTAGCCTTTTCCGCTGGACGAACTTGGCGCCCCGGCCTTCGGGCGGTTATTTTTGGCCGCCGCTTTGTCCGTAGCCTATTTTTGGCACACGGAGGCCCCTCGCAAAGTCTGCGGCATTCCGAGTCCGGCTGACGAAGTTGGCCAGCCCCAACCCCCAAAGGCTATAGCCCACCCGTTTTTGTGGCCTTTTTCCGCTGGACGAACTTGGCGCCCCGGCCTTCGGGATGTTATTTTTGGGCGCGGCTTTGTCCGAGGACTATTTTTGGCACACGGAGGCCCTCGCAAAGTCTCGCGGCATTCCGAGTCCGGCTGACGAAGTTGGCCAGCCCCACCCCCCAAGGCTATAGCCCACCCGTTTTTGTGGCCTTTTTCCGCTGGACGAACTTGGCGCCCCGGCCTTCGGGATGTTATTTTTTGGGCGCGGCTTTGTCCGAGGACTATTTTTGGCACACGGAGGCCCCTCGCAAAGTCTCGCGGCATTCCGAGTCCGGCTGACGAAGTTGGCCAGCCCCACCCCCCAAGGCTATAGCCCACCCGTTTTTGTGGCCTTTTTCCGCTGGACGAACTTGGTGCCCCGGCCTTCGGGTGGTTATTTTTTGGCGCGGCTTTGCCGCGGCCTATTTTTGGCACATGGAGGCCCCCTCGCAAAGTCTCGCGGCATTCCGAGTCCGGCTGACGAAGTTGGCGAGCCCCACCCCCCAAGGCTATAGCCCACCCGTTTTGTGGCCTTTTTCTGCTGGACGAACTTGGCGCCCCGGCCAGCGGGCTGGTATTTTTGGGCACGGCTTTGCCCGTAGCCTAGTTTTGGCACACGGAGGCCCCTCGCAAAGTCTCGCGGGATTCCGAGTCCGGCGGACGAAGTTGGCCAGCCCCACCCCCCAAGGCTATAGCCTACCCGTTTTTGTGGCCTTTTTCCGCTGGACGAACTTGGCGCCCCGGCCTTCGGGCGGTTATTTTTGGGCACGGCTTTGTCCGCAGCCTAGTTTTGGCACACGGAGGCCCCCTCGCAAAGTCTCGCGGGATTCCGAGTCCGGCGGACGAAGTTGGCCAGCCCCACCCCCGAAGGCTATAGCCCACCCGTTTTTGTGGGCTTTTTCCGCTGGAAGAACTTGGCGCCCCGGCCCTTCGGGCGGTTTTTTTTGGGCGCGGCCTTGCCCGCGGCCTATTTTTGGCACACGGAGGCCCCTCGCCAAGTCTTGTGGCATTCCGAGTCCGGCGGAAGAAGTTGGCCAGCCCAACCCCCCAAGGCTATAGCCCACCCGTTTTTGTGGCCTTTTTCCGCTGGACGAACTTGGCGCCCCGGCCAGTGGGCGGTTATTTTTGGGCACGGCTTTGTCCGCAGCCTAGGTTTGGCACACGGAGGCCCCTCGCAAAGTCTCGCGGGATTCCGAGTCCGGCGGACGAAGTTGGCCAGCCCCATCCCCCAAGGCTATAGCCCACCCGTTTTTGTGGACTTTTTCCGCTGGATGAACTTGGCGCCCCGGCCTTCGGGATGTTATTTTTGGGTGCGGCTTTGCCCCGCGGCCTATTTTTGGCACACGGAGGCCCCTCGCAAAGTCTCGCGGCATTCCGAGTACGGCGGACGAAGTTGGCCAGCCCCACCCCCCAAGGCTATAGCCCACCCGTTTTTGTGGCCTTTTTCCGCTGGACGAACTTGGCGCCCCGGCCTTCGGGATGTTATTTTTGGGCGCGGCTTTGTCCACGGACTATTTTTGGCACACGGAGGCACCTCGCAAAGTCTCGCGGCATTCCGAGTCCGGCTGACGAAGTTGGCCAGCCCCACCCCCCAAGGCTATAGCCCACCCATTTTTGGTGCCTTTTTCCGCTGGACGAACTTGGCGCCCCGGCCAGCGAGCAGTTATTTTTGGGCACGGCTTTGGCCGCAGCCTAGTTTTGGCACACGGAGGCCCCTCGCAAAGTCTCGCGGGATTCCGAGTCCGGCGGACGAAGTTGGCCAGCCCCACCCCCGAAGGCTATAGCCCACCCGTTTTTTGTGGGCTTTTTCCGCTGGAAGAACTTGGCGCCCCGGCCTTCGGGCGGTTTTTTTTGGGCGCGGCCTTGCCCGCGGCCTATTTTTTGGCACACGGAGGCCCCTCGCCAAGTCTTGTGGCATTCCGAGTCCGGCGGAAGAAGTTGGCCAGCCCAACCCCCCAAGGCTATAGCCCACCCGTTTTTGTGGCCTTTTTCCGCTGGACGAACTTGGCGCCCCGGCCAGTGGGCGGTTATTTTTGGGCACGGCTTTGTCCGCACCCTAGTTTTGGCACACGGAGGCCCCTCGCAAAGTCTCGCGGATTCCGAGTCCGGCGGACGAAGTTGGCCAGCCCCACCCCCCAAGGCTATAGCCCACCCGTTTTTGTGGACTTTTTCCGCTGGACGAACTTGGCGCCCCGGCCTTCGGGATGTTATTTTTTGGGTACGGCTTTGCCCGCGGCCTATTTTTGGCACACGGAGGCCCCTCGCAAAGTCTCGCGGCATTTCCGAGTACGGCGGACGAAGTTGGCCAGCCCCACCCCCCAAGGCTATAGCCCACCCGTTTTTGTGGCCTTTTTCCGCTGGACGATCTTGGCGCCCCCAGCCTTCGGGATGTTATTTTTGGGCGCGGCTTTGTCCACGGGACTATTTTTGGCACACGGAGGCCCCTCGCAAAGTCTCGCGGCATTCCGAGTCCGGCTGACGAAGTTGGCCAGCCCCACCCCCCAAGGCTATAGCCCACCCGTTTTTGTGGCCTTTTTTCCGCTGGACGAACATGGCGCCCCGGCCAGCGGCGGTTATTTTTGGGCACGGCTTTGCCCGCGGCTTAGTTTTGGCACACGGAGGCACCTCGCAAAGTCTCGCGGGATTCCGAGTCCGGCGGACGAAGTCGGCCAGCCCCACCCCCCAAGTCTATAGCCCACCCGTTTTTTGTGGCCTTTTTCGGCTGGACGAACTTGGCGCCCCGGCAAGCGGGCGGTTATTTTTGGGCACGGCTTTGCCCGCGGCCTAGTTTTGGCACACGGAGGCCCCTCGCAAAGTCTCGCGGGATTCCGACACCGGCGGATGAAGTTGGCGAGCCCCACCCCCCAAGGCTATAGCCCCCCCGTTTTTGTGGCCTTTTTCCGCTGGACGAACTTGGCGCCCCGGCCTTCGGGATGTTATTTTTGGGCGCGGCTTTGCCCGTGGCCTATTTTTGGCACACGGAGGCCCCTCGCAAAGTCTCGCGGCATTCCGAGTCCGGCTGACGAAGTTGGCCAGGCCCACCCCCCAAGGCTATAGCCCACCCGTTTTTGTGGCCTTTTTCCGCTGGACGAACTTGGCGCCCCGGCCTTCGGGATGTTATATTTGGGCGCGGCATTGTCCGCGGACTATTTTTGGCACACGGAGGCCCCTCGCAAAGTCTCGCGGCATTCCGAGTCCGGCTGACGAAGTTGGCCAGCCCCACCCCCAAGGCTATAGCCCACCCGTTTTTGTGGCCTTTTTCCGCTGGACGAACATGGCGCCCCGGCCAGCGGGCGGTTATTTTTCGGCACGGCTTTGCCCGCGGCCTAGTTTTGGCACACGGAGGCCCCTCGTAAAGTCTCGCGGGATTCCGAGTCCGGCGGACGAAGTTGGCCAGCCCCACCCCCCAAGGCTATAGCCCACCCGTTTTTGTGGCCTTTTTCGGCTGGACGAACTTGGCGCCCCGGCCAGCGGGCGGTTATTTTTGGGCACGGCTTTGCCCGCAGCCTAGTTTTGGCACACGGAGGCCCCTCGCAAAGCCTCGCGGGATTCAGAGTCCGGCGGACGAAGTTGGCCAGCCCACCCCCCAAGGCTATAGCCCACCCGTTTTTGTGGCCTTTTTCCGCTGGACGAACTTGGCGCCCCGGCCTTCGGGCGGTTATTTTTGGGCACGGGCTTGCCCGTAGCCTAGTTTTGGCACACGGAGGCCCCTCGCTAAGTCTCGCGGGATTCCGAGTCCGGCGGACGAAGTTGGCCAGCTCCACCCCCCAAGGCTATAGCCCACCCGTTTTTGTGGACTTTTTCCGCTGGACGAACTTGGCGCCCCGGCCTTCGGGATGTTATTTTTGTGCGCGGCTTTGCCCGCGGCCTATTTTTGGCACACGGAGGCCCCTCGCAAAGTCTCGCGGCATTCCGAGTCCGGCTGACGAAGTTGGCTAGCCCCACCCCCCGAGGCTATAGCGCACCCGTTTTTGTGGCCTTTTTCCGCTGGACGAACTTGGCGCCCCGGCCTATCGGGTGGTTATTTTGGCGCGGCTTTGCCAGCGGCCTATTTTTAGCACACGGAGGAACCTCGCAAAGTCTCGCGGCATTCCGAGTCCGGCGGACGAAGCCGGCCAGCGCCACCCCCCAAGGCTATAGCCCAACCCGTTTTTGTGGCCTTTTTCCGCTGGACGAACATGGCGCACTGGCCTTCGGGATGTTATTTTTGGGCGCGGCTTTGCCCACGGCCTATTTTTGGTACACGGAGGCCCCTCGCAAAGTCTCGCGGCATTCCGAGTCCGGCTGACGAAGTTGGCCAGCCCCACCCCCCAAGGCTATAGCCCACCCGTTTTTGTGGCCTTTTTCTGCTGGACGAACTTGGCGCCCCGGCCAGCGGGCGGTTATTTTTGGGCACGGCTTTGCCCGCGGCCTAGTTTTGGCACACGGAGGCCCCTCGCAAAGTCTCGCGGGATTCCGAGTCCGGCGGACGAAGTTGGCCAGCCCCACCCCCCAAGGCTATAGCCCACCCGTTTTTGTGGCCTTTTTCTGCTGGACGAACTTGGCGCCCCGGCCTTCGGGCGGTTATTTTTGGGCACGGCTTTGCCCGCGGCCTAGTTTTGGCACACGGAGGCCCCTCGCAAAGTCTCGCGGGATTCCGAGTCCGGTGGACGAAGTTGGCCAGCCCCACCCCCCAAGGCTATAGCCCACCCGTTTTTGTGGCCTTTTTTCCGCTGGACGAACTTGGCGCCCCGGCCTTCAGGCGGTTATTTTGGGGCGCGGCTTTGCCCGCGGCCTATTTTTGGCACACGGAGGCCCCTCGCAAAGTCTCGCGGCATTCCGAGTCCGGCGGATGAAGTTGGCCGGCCCCACCCCCCAAGGCTATAGCCTACCCGTTTTTGTGGCCTTTTTCCGCTGGACGAACTTGGCGCCCTGGCCTTCGGGCGGTTATTTTTGGGCGCGGCTTTGCCCGCGGCCTAGTTTTGGCAACACGGAGGCCCCTCGCAAAGTCTCGTGGGATTCCGAGTCCCGCTGACGAAGTTGGCCAGCCCCACCCCCCAAGGCTATAGCCCACCCGTTTTTGTGGCCTTTTTCCGCTGGACGAACTTGGCGCCCCGGCCAGCGGGCGGTTATTTTTGGGCACGGCTATGCCCGCGGCCTAGTTTTTGCACACGGAGTCCCCTCGCAAAGTCTCGCGGGATTCCGAGTCCGGTGGACGAAGTTGGCCAGCCCCACCCCCCAAGGCTATAGCCCAACCGTTTTTGTGACATTTTCCGCTCGACGAACTTGGCGCCCCGGCCTTCGGGCGGTTATTTTTGGGCGCGGCTTTGCCCGCGGCCTATTTTTAGCACACGGAGGAACCTCGCAAAGTCTCGCGGCATTCCGAGTCCGGCGGACGAAGTCGGCCAGCCCCACCCCCCAAGGCTATAGCCCACCCATTTTTGTGGCCTTTTTCCGCTGAACGAACTTGGCGCCCCCGGCCTATCGGGGCAGTTATTTTTGGGTGCGGCTGTGCCCGCGGCCTATTTTTGGCACCCCGGAGGCACCAAGCAAAGTATCGCGCCATTCCGAGTCCGGCGGACGAAGTCGGCCAGCCCCACCCCCCAAGGCTCTAGCCCCACATCTTTTTGTGGCCTTTTTCCGCTGTACGAACTTGGCGCCCCGGCCTTCGGGCGGTTATTTTCGGGTGCGGCTGTGCCCGCGTCCTATTTTTGGCACACGGAGGCGGCGCACAAAGTCTCGCGCCATTCCGAGTCCGCGGGACGAAGCCGGCCAGCGCCACCCCCCCAAGGCTATAGCCCACCCGTTTTTGTGGCCTTTTTTCCGCTGGACGAACACGGCGCTCTGGCCTTCGGGATGTTATTTTTGGTGCGCCTTTGCCCGCGGCCTATTTTGGCACACGGAGGCCCCTCGCAAAGTCTCGCGGCATTCCGAGTCCGGCTGACGAAGTTGGCCAGCCCCACCCCCCAAGGCTATAGCCCACCCGTTTTTGTGGCCTTTTTCCGCAGGACGAACTTGGCGCCCCGGCCAGCGGGGCGGTTATTTTTTGGGCACGGCTTTGCCCGCGGCCTAGTTTTGGCACACGGAGGCCCCTCGCAAAGTCTCGTGGGATTACCGAGTCCGGTGGACGAAGTTGGCCAGCCCCACCCCCCAGGGCTATAGCCCACCCGTTTTTTGTGACCTTTTTCCGCTGGACGAACTTGGCGCCCCGGCCTATCGGGCGGCTTATTTTTGGGCGCGGCTTTGCCCGCGGCCTATTTTTAGCACACGGAGGAAGCTCGCAAAGTCTCGCGGCATTCCGAGTCTGGCGGACGAAGTCAGCCAGCCCCACCCCCCCAAGGCTATAGCCCACCCCGTTTTTGTGGCCTTTTTCCGCTGGACGAACATGGCGCCCTGGCCTTCGGGATGTTATTTTTGGGCGCGGCTTTACCCCGGCCTATTTTTGGCACATCGGAGGCCCCTCGCAAAGTCTCGCGGCATTCCGAGTCCGGCTGACGAAGTTGGCCAGCCCCACCCCCCAAGGCTATAGCCCACCCGTTTTTGTGGCCTTTTTTCCGCTGGACGAACTTGGCGCCCCCGGCCAGCGGGCGGTTTATTTTTGGGCACGGCTTTTCCCGCGGCCTAGTTTTGGGCACACGGAGGCCCCTCGCAAAGTCTCGCGGGATTCCGAGTCCGGCGGACGAAGTTGGCCAGCCCCACCCCCCAAGGCTATAGCCCACCCGTTTTTGTGGCCTTTTTCTGCTGGACGAACTTGGCGCCCCGGCCTTCGGGCGGGTTATTTTTGGGCACGGCTTTGCCCGCGGCCTAGTTTTGGCACACGGAGGCCCCTCGCAAAGTCTCGCGGGATTCCGAGTCCGGTGGACGAAGTTGGCCAGCCCCACCCCCCAAGGCTATAGCCCACCCGTTTTTGTGGCCTTTTTCCGCTGGACGAACTTGGCGCCCCCACCCCCCCGGCCAGCGGGCGGTTATTTTTGGGCACGTCTTTGCCCGCGGCCTAGTTTTGGCACACGGAGGCCCCTCGCAAAGTCTCGCGGCATTCCGAGTCCGGCGGATGAAGTTGGCCGGCCCCACCCCCAAGGCTATAGCCTACCCGTTTTTGTGGCCTTTTTCCGCTGGACGAACTTGGCGCCCCGGCCTTCAGAAGGTTATTTTTGGCCGCGGCTTTGCCCGTAGATTATTTTTGGCACACGGAGGAACCTCGCAAAGTCTCGCGGCATTCCGAGTCCCGCTGACGAAGTTGGCCAGCCCCACCCCCCAAGGCTATAGCCCACCCGTTTTTGTGGCCTTTTTCCGCTGGGACGAACTTGGCGCCCCCGGCCAGCGGGCGGTTATTTTTGGGCACGGCTATGCCCGCGGCCTAGTTTTTGCACACGGAGTCCCCTCGCAAAGTCTCGCGGGATTCCGAGTCCGGTGGACGAAGTTGGCCAGCCCCACCCCCCCAAGGCTATAGCCCAACCGTTTTTGTGACATTTTCCGCTCGACGAACTTGGCGCCCCGGCCTTCGGGCGGTTATTTTTGGGCGCGGCTTTGCCCGCGGCCTATTTTTAGCACACGGAGGAACCTCGCAAAGTCTCGCGGCATTCCGAGTCCGGCGGACGAAGTCGGCCAGCCCCACCCCCCAAGGCTATAGCCCACCCATTTTTGTGGCCTTTTTCCGCTGAACGAACTTGGCGCCCCCGGCCTTCGGGCAGTTATTTTTGGGTGCGGCTGTGCCCGCGGCCTATTTTTGGCACCCGGAGGCACCAAGCAAAGTATCGCGCCATTCCGAGTCCGGCGGACGAAGTCGGCCAGCCCCACCCCCCCAAGGCTCTAGCCCACATCTTTTTGTGGCCTTTTTCGCTGTACGAACTTGGCGCCCCGGCCTTCGGGCGGTTATTTTCGGGTGCGGCTGTGCCCGCGTCCTATTTATGGCACACGGAGGCGGCGCACAAAGTCTCGCGCCATTCCGAGTCCGGCGGACGATGTTGGCCAGCCCCACCCCCCAAGGCTATAGCCCACCCGTTTTTGTGGCCTTTTCCCGCTGGACGAACTTGGCGCCCCGGCCTTCGGGCGGTTATTTTTACACGCGGCTTTGCCCGCGTTCTATTTTTTGGCAAACGGATGCCCCTCGCAAAGTCTCGCGGCATTCCGAGTCCGGCTGACGAAGTTGGCCAGCCGCACCCCCCAAAGGCTATAGCCCACCCGTTTTTGTGGCCTTTTTCCGCTGGACGAACTAGGCGCCCCGGCCTTCGGGCGGTTATTGTTGGGCACCGGCTTTGCCCGCGGCCTATTTTTGGCACACGGAGGTGCCTCGCAAAGTCTCCGCGCCATTCCAAGTCCGGCGGACGAAGTTGGCCAGCCCCACCCCCCAAGGCTATAGCCCACCCATTTTTGTGGCCTTTTTCCGCTGAACGAACTTGGCGCCCCGGCCTTCGGGCAGTTATTTTTGGGTGCGGCTGTGCCTGCGGCCTATTTTTGGCACACCGGAGGCACCAAGCAAAGTATCGCGCCATTCCGAGTCCGGCGGACGAAGTCGGCCAGCCCCACCCCTCAAGGCTCTAGCCCACATCTTTTTGTGGCCTTTTTTCCGCTGTACGAACTTGGGCGCCCCGGCCTTCGGGCGGTTATTTTTGGGTGCGGCTGTGCCCGCGTCCTATTTTTGGCACTACGGAGGCGGCGCACAAAGTCTCGCGCCATTCCGAGTCCGGCGGACGATGTTGGCCAGCCCCACCCCCCAAGGCTATAGCCAACCCATTTTTGTGGCCTTTTTCCGCTGAACGAACTTGGCGCCACCGGCCTTCGGGCAGTTATTTTTGGGTACGGCTGTGCCCGCGGCCTATTTTTGGCACACGGAGGCACCAAGCAAAGTATCGCGCCATTCCGAGTCCGGCGGACGAAGTTGGCCAGCCCCACCCCCCAAGGCTGTAGTCCACATCTTTTTGTGGCCTTTTTCCGCTGGTACGAACTTGGCGCCCCGGCCAGCGGGGCGGTTATTTTTGGGCACGGCTTGCCCGCAGCCTAGTTTTGTGGCGCCCCGGCCAGCGGGCGGTTATTTTTGGGCACGGCTTTGCCCGCAGCCTAGTTTTGGCACACGGAGGCCCCTCGCAAAGTGTCGCGGGATTCCGAGTCCGGCGGACGAAGTTGGCCAGCCCCACCCCCCAAGGCTATAGCCCACCCGTTTTTGTGGCCTTTTTCCGCTGTACGAACTTGGCGCCCCGGCCAGCGGGCGGTTATTTTTGGGCACGGCTTTGCCCGCAGCCTAGTTTTGTCACACGGAGGCCCCATCGCAGAGTCTCGCGGGATTCCGAGTCCGGCGGACGAAGTTGGCCAGCCCCACCCCCCAAGGCTATAGCCCACCCGTTTTTGTGGCCTTTTTCCGCTGGACGAACTTGGCACCCCCGGCCTTCGGGCGGTTATTTTTGGGCACGGGTTTGCCCGCAGCCTAGTTTTGGCACACGGAGGCCCCTCGCAGAGTCTCGCGGGATTCCGAGTCCGGCGGACGAAGTTGGCCAGCCCCACCCCCCAAGGCTATAGCCTACCCGTTTTTGTGGCCTTTTTCCGCTGGACGAACTTGGCGCCCCGGCCTTCGGGATGTTATTTTTGGGCGCGGCTTTGCCCGCGGCCTATTTTTGGCACACGGAGGCCCCTCGCAAAGTCTCGCGGCATTCCGAGTCCGGCTGACGAAGTTGGCCAGCCCCACCCCCCAAGGCTATAGCCCACCCGTTTTTGTGGCCTTTTTCCGCTGGACGAACTTGGCGCCCCGGCCAGCGGGCGGTTATTTTTGGGCGCGGCTTTGGCCGCAGCCTAGTTTTGGCACACGGAGGCCCCTCGCAAAGTCTCGCGGGATTCCGAGTCCGGCGGACGAAGTTGGCCAGCCCCACCCCCCAAGGCTATAGCCCACCCGTTTTTGTGGCTTTTTTCCGCTGGACGAACTTGGCGCGCCGGCCTTCGGGCGGTTATTTTTGGGCGCGGCTTTGCCCGCGGCCTATTTTTGGCACACGGAGGAACCTCGCAAAGTCTCGCGGCATTCCGAGTCCGGCGGACGAAGTTGGCCAGCCCCACCCCCCCAGGCTATAGCCCACCCGTTTTTGTGACCTTTTTCCGCTGGACGAACTTGGCGCCCCGGCCTTCGGGCGGTTATTTTTGGGAGCGGCTTTGGCCGCGGCCTATTTTTGGCACATGGAGGGCCCTCGCAAAGTCTCGCGGGATTCCGAGCACATGGAGGGCCCTCGCAAAGTCTCGCGGGATTCCGAGTCCGGCGGACGAAGTGGGCCGGCCCCACCCCTCAAGGCTATAGCCCACCCGTTTTTGTGGCTTTTTTCCGCTGGACGAACTTGGCGCCCCGGCCTTCGGGCGGTTATTTTTGGGCGCGGCTTTGCCCGCGGCCTATTTTTGGCACACGGAGGGCCCTCGTAAAGTCTCGCGGGATTCCAAGTCCAGCGGACGAAGTTGGGCAGCCCCACCCCCCAAGGCTATAGCTTACCCGTTTTTCTGGCCTTTTTCTGCTGGACGAAATTGGCGCCACCGGCCTTTGGGCGGTTATTTTTGGCCGCGGCTGTGCCCGCGGCCTATTTTTGCCACACGGAGGCCGCTCGCAAAGTCTCGCGCCATTCCGAGTCTGGCGGACGAAGTCGGCCAGCCCCACCCCCCAAGGCTATAGCCCACCCGTTTTTGTGGCCTTTTTCCGCTGGACGAACATGGTGCCCTGGCCTTCGGGATGTTATTTTTGGGCGCGGCTTTGCCCGCGGCCTATTTTTGGCAAACGGAGGCCCCTCGCAAAGTCTCGCGGCATTCCGAGTCCGGCTGACGAAGTTGACCAGCCCCACCCCCCAAGGCTATAGCCCACCCGTTTTTGTGGCCTTTTTCCGCTGGACGAACTTGGCGCCCCGGCCAGCGGGCGGTTATTATTGGGCACGGCTTTGCCCGCGGCCTAGTTTTGGCACATGGAGGCCCCTCGCAAAGTCTCGCGGCATTCCGAGTCCGGCTGACGAAGTTGGCCAGCCCCACCCCCCAAGGCTATAGCCCACCCGTTTTTGTGGCCTTTTTCTGCTGGACGAACTCGGCGCCCCGGCCTTCGGGCGGTTATTGTTGGGCACGGCTTTTCCCGCGGCCTATTATTGGCACACGGAGGTGCCTCACAAAGTCTCGCGCCATTCCAAGTCCGGCGGACGAAGTGGGCCAGCCCCACCCCCCAAGGCTATAGCCCACCCCATTTTTGTGGCCTTTTTCCGCTGAACGAACTTGGCACCCCGTCCTTCGGGCAGTTATTTTTGGGTGCGGCTGTGCCCGCGTCCTATTTTTGGCACACGGAGGCGGCGCACAAAGTCTCGCGCCATTCCGAGTCCGGCGGACGATGTTGGCTAGCCCCACCCCCCAAGGCTATAGCCCACCCATTTTGTGGCCTTTTTCCGCTGAACGAACTTGGCGCCCCGGCCTTCGGGCAGTTATTTTTGGGTGCGGCTGTGCCCGCGGCCTATTTTTGGCACACGGAGGCACCAAGCAAAGTATCGCGCCATTCCGAGTCCGGCGGACGAAGTGGGCCAGCCCCACCCCCCAAGGCTGTAGCCCACATCTTTTTGTGGCCTTTTTCCGCTGGACGAACTTGGCGCCCCGGCCAGCGGGCGGTTATTTTTGGGCACGGCTTTGCCCGCAACCGAGTTTTGGCACACGGAGGCCCCTCGCAAAGTCTCGCGGGATTCCGAGTCCGGCGGACGAAGTTGGCCAGCCCCACCCCCCAAGGCTATAGCCCACCCCGTTTTTGTGGCCTTTTTCCGCTGGACGAACTTGGCGCCCCGGCCAGCGGGCGGTTATTTTTGGGCACGGCTTTGCCCGCAGCCTAGTTTTGGCACAACCGGAGGCCCCTCGCAAAGTCTCGCGGGATTCCGAGTCCGGCGGACGAAGTTGGCCAGCCCCACCCCCCAAGGCTATAGCCCACCCGTTTTTGTGGCCTTTTTCCGCTGGACGAACTTGGCGCCCCGGCCTTCGGGCGGTTATTTTTGGGCACGGGTTTGCCCGCAGCCTAGTTTTGGCACACGGAGGCCCCTCGCAAAGTCTCGCGGGATTCCGAGTCCGGCGGACGAAGTTGGCCAGCCCCACCCCCCAAGGCTATAGCCCACCCATTTTTGTGGCCTTTTTCCGCTGGACGAACTTCGCGCCCCGGCCTTCGGGATGTTATTTTTGGGCGCGGCTTTGCCCGCGGCCTATTTTTGGCACACGGAGGGCCCTCGTAAAGTCTCGCGGGATTCCAAGTCCGGCGGACGAAGTTGGGCAGCCCCACCCCCCAAGGTTATAGCCCACCCGTTTTTGTGGCCTTTTTCCGCTGGACGAACTTGGGGCCCCGGCCTTCGGGTGGTTATTTTAGGGCTCGGCTTTGCCCGCGGCCTATTTTTCGCACATGGAGGGCCCTCGCAAAGTCTCGCGGCATTCCGAGTCCGGCGGACGAAGTTATCCAGCCCCACCCCCCAAGGCTATAGCCCACCCGTTTTTGTGGCCTTTTTCCGCTGGACGAACTTGGCGCCCCGGCCTTCGGGCGGTTATTTTTGGGCGCGGCTTTGCCCGCGGCCTATTTTTGGCCCTCGCAAAGTCTCGCGGGATTCCGAGCACATGGAGGGCCCTCGCAAAGTCTCGCGGGATTCCGAGTCCGGCGGACGAAGTCGGCCGGCCCCCATCCCCCAAGGCTATAGCCCGCCCGTTTTTGTGGCCTTTTTTCCGCTGGACGAACTTGGCGCCCCGGCCTTTGCGCAGTTATTATTGGGCGCGGCTTTGCCCGCGACCTTTTTTTGGCACACGGAGGCCGCTCGCAAAGTCTCGCGGCATTCCGAGTTCGGCGGACGAAGTTTGCCCGCCCCAGCCCCCAAGGCTATAGCCCACCCGTTTTTGCGGCCTTTTTTCCGCTGGACGAACTTGGCGCCCCGGCCTTTGGGCGGTTATTTTTGGCCACGGCTTTGCCCGCAGTCTATTTTTGGCACACGGAGGCCCCTCGCAAAGTCTCCCGGCATTCCGAGTCCGGCGGACGAAGTCGGCCAGCCCCACCCGCCAAGGCTATAGCCCACCCGTTTTTCTGGCCTTTTTCCGCTGGACGAACTTGGCGCCCCGGCCTTCGGGCGGTTATTTTTGGGCGCGGCTGTGCCCGCGGCCTATTTTTGGCACTCGGAGGTGCCCTCGCAAAGTCTCGCGCCATTCCGAGTCCATCGGACGAAGTGGGCCAGCCCCACCCTCCAAGGCTATAGCCCACCCGTTTTTGTAGCCTTTTTCCGCTGGAAAAACTTGGCGCCCCGGCCTTCGGGCGGTTATTTTTGGGCGCGGCTGTGCCCGCGGCCTATTTTTGGCACTCGGAGGTGCCTCGCAAAGTCTCGCGCCATTCCGAGTCCATCGGACGAAGTGGGCCAGCCCCACCCCCCAAGGCTATAGCCCACCCGTTTTTGTAGCCTTTTTCCGCTGGAAAAACTTGGCGCCCCGGCCTTCGGGCGGTTATTTTTGGGCACGGCTGTGCCCGCGGCCTATTTTGGAACACGGAGGTGCCTCGCAAAGTCTCGCGCCATTCCGAGTCCGGCGGACGAAGTCGGCCTGCCCCACCCCCCAAGGCTATAGCGCAGCCGTTTTTGTGGCCTTTTTCCGCTGGACGAACTTGGCGCCCCGGCCTTCGGGCGGTTATTTTTGGCCGCGGCTTTGCCCGCAGGCTAATTTTGCACATGGAGGCCCCTCGCAAAGTCTCCCGGCATTCCAAGTCCGGCGGACGAAGTCGGCCAGCCCCACCCACCAAGGCTATAGCCCCACCCGTTTTTGTGGCCTTTTTCCGCTGGACGAACTTGGCGCCCCGGCCTTCGGGCGGTTATTTTTGGGCGCGGCTGTGCCAGTGACCTATTTTGGAACACGGAGCTGCCTCGCAAAGTCTCGCGCCATTCTGAGTCCGGCGGACGAAGTTGGCCTGCCCCACCCCCCAAGGCTATAGCCCAGCCGTTTTTGTGGCCTTTTTCCGCTGGACGAACTTGGCGCCCCGGCCTTCGGGCGGTTATTTTTGGGCGCGGCTTTGTCCGCGGCCTATTTTTGGCACACAGAGGCCCCTCCCAAAGTCTCGCGGCATTCCGAGTCCGGCGGACGAAGTTGGCCAGCCCCACCCCCCCAAGGCTATAGCCCACCCGTTTCTGGGGCCTATTTCCGGGGGACGAACTTGGCGCCCCGGCCTTCGGTCAGTTATTTTTGGGTGCAGCTTTGCCCGCGGCCTATTTTTGGCACACGGAGGCCCCTCGCAAAATCTCGTGGCATTCCGAGTTCGGCGGACGAAGTTTGCCAGCCCCAGCCCCCAAGGCTATAGCCCACCCGTTTTTTGTGGCCTTTTTCCGCTGGACGAACTTGGCGCCCCGGCCTTCGGGCGGTTATTTTTGGCCACGGCTTTGGCCGCAGTCTATTTTTGGCACACGGAGGCCCCTCGCAAAGTCTCCCGGCATTCCGAGTCCGGCGGACGAAGTCGGCCAGCCCCACCCGCCAAGGCTATAGCCCACCCGTTTTTGTGGCCTTTTTCCGCTGGACGAACTTGGCGCCCCGGCCTTCGGGCGGTTATTTTTGGGCGCGGCTGTGCCCGCGGCCTATTTTTGGCACTCGGAGGTGCCTCGCAAAGTCTCGCGCCATTCCGAGTCAATCGGACGAAGTGGGCCAGCCCCACCCCCTAAGGCTATAGCCCACCCGTTTTTGTAGCCTTTTTCCGCTGGAAAAACTTGGCGCCCCGGCCTTCGGGCGGTTATTTTTGGGCGCGGCTGTGCCCGCGGCCTATTTTGGAACACGGAGGTGCCTCGCAAAGTCTCGCGCCATTCCGAGTCCGGCGGACGAAGTCGGCCTGCCCCACCCCCCAAGGCTATAGCGCAGCCGTTTTTGTGGCCTTTTTCCGCTGGACGAACTTGGCGCCCCGGCCTTCGGGCGGTTATTTTTGGCCGCGGCTTTGCCCGCAGGCTAATTTTGCACATGGAGGCCCCTCGCAAAGTCTCCCGGCATTCCGAGTCCGGCGGACGAAGTCGGCCAGCCCCACCCACCAAGGCTATAGCCCCACCCGTTTTTGTGGCCTTTTTCCGCTGGACGAACTTGGCGCCCCGGCCTTCGGGCGGTTATTTTTCGGCGCGGCTGTGCCCGTGGCCTATTTTGGAACACGGAGATGCCTCGCAAAGTCTCGCGCCATTCTGAGTCCGGCGGACGAAGTTGGCCTGCCCCACCCCCCAAGGCTATAGCCCACCCGTTTTTGTGGCCTTTTTCCGCTGGACGAACTTGGCGCCCCGGCCTTCGGGCGGTTATTTTTGGGCGCGGCTTTGCCCACGACCTTTTTTTGGGACACGGAGGCCGCTCGCAAAGTCTCGCGGCATTCCGAGTTCGGCGGACGAAGTTTGCCCGCCCCAGCCCCCAAGGCTATAGCCCACCCGTTTTTGTGGCCTTTTTCCGCTGGACGAACTTGGCGCCCCGGCCTTCGGGCGGTTATTTTTGGCCACGGCTTTGCCCGCAGTCTATTTTTGGCACACGGAGGCCCCTCGCAAAGTCTCCCGGCATTCCGAGTCCGGCGGACGAAGTCGGCCAGCCCCACCCGCCAAGGCTATAGCCCACCCGTTTTTGTGGCCTTTTTCCGCTGGACGAACTTGGCGCCCCGGCCTTCGGGCGGTTATTTTTGGCCATGGCTTTGCCCGCAGTCTATTTTTGGCACACGGAGGCCCCTCGCAAAGTCTCCCGGCATTCCGAGTCCGGCGGATGAAGTTGGCCAGCCCCACCCCCCAAGGAAATAGCCCACCCGTTTTTGTGGCCTTTTTCCGCTGGGAGAATTTGGCCCCCCGGCCGTTGGGCAGTTATTTTTGGGAGCGGCTTTGCCCGCGGCTTATTTTTGGCACACGGAGGCCCCTCGCACAGTCTCACGGCATTCCGAGTCCGGCGGATGAAGTTGGCCAGCCCCACCCCCCAAGGCTATAGCCCACCTGTTTTTGTGGCCTTTTTCCGCTGGACGAACTTGGCGCCCTGGCCTTTGGGCGGTTATTTTTGGGCGCGGCTTTACCCGCAGCCTATTTTTGGTACACGGAGGCCCCTCTCAAAGTCTCGCGGCATTCCGAGTCCGGCGGACGAAGTAGGCCAGCCCCACCCCCCAAGGCCATAGCCCACCCGTTTTTGTGGCCTTTTTCCGCTGGACGAACTTGGCGCCCCGGCCTACGGGCGGTTATTTTTGCGCGCGGCTTTGCCCGCAACCTATTTTTGGCACACGGAGGCCCCTCGCAATGTCTCCCGGCATTTCGAGTCCGGCAGACGAAGTTGGCCAGACCCACCCCGCAAGGCTATAGCCCACCCGTTTTTGTGGCCTTTTTCCGCTGGACGAACTTGGCGCCCCGGCCTTCGGGCGGTTATTTTTGGGCGAGGCTTTGGCCGCGGCCTATTTTTGGTACACGGAGGCCCCTTGTAAAGTCTCGCGGCATTCTGAGTCCGGCGGACGAAGTTGGCCAACCCCACCCCCCAAGGCTATAGCCCACCCGTTTTTGTGGCCTTTTTCTGCTGGACGAACCTGGCACCCTGGCCTTCGGGCGGTTATTTTTGGGCGCGTCATTGCCCGCGGCCTATTTTCGGCACACGGAGGCCCCTCGCAAAGTCTCGAGGCATTCCGAGTCCGGCGGACAAATTTGGCCTGCCCCACCCCCCAAGGCTATAGCCCACCCGTTTTGTGGCCTTTTTCCGCAGGACGTACTTGGCGCCCCGGCCTTCAGGCTGTTATTTTTGGGCGCGGCTTTGCCCGTGGCCTATTTTTGGCACAAGGAGGGCCCTCGCAAAGTCTCGCGGCATTCCAAGTCCGGTGGACGAAGTTGGCCAGCCCCACCCCCCAAGGCTATAGCCCACCCGTTTTTGTGGCCTTTTTCGGCTGGACGAACTTGGCGCCCCGGCCATCGGGCGGTTATTTTTGGGCGCGGCGTTGCCCGCGGCCTATTTTTGGCACACGGAGGCCCCTCGAAAAGTCTCGCAGCATTCCGAGTCCGGCGGACGAAGTTGGTCAGCCCCACCCCCCAAGGCAATAGCCCACCGTTTTTTGTGGCCTTTTTCCGCTGGACGAACCTGGCGCCCCGGCCTTCGGGCGGTTATTTTTGGCACACGGACGCCCCTCGCAAAGTCTCACAGCATTCCGAGTCCGGCGGACGAAGTTTGCCCGCCCCAGCCCCCAAGGCTATAGCCCACCCGTTTTTGTGGCCTTTTTCCGCTGGACGAACTTGGCGCCCCGGCCTTCGGGCGGTTATTTTTGGCCACGGCTTTGGCCGCAGTCTATTTTTGGCACACGGAGGCCCCTCGCAAAGTCTCCCGGCATTCCGAGTCCGGCGGACGAAGTCGGCCAGCCCCACCCGCCAAGGCTATAGCCCACCCGTTTTTGTGGCCTTTTTCCGCTGGACGAACTTGGCGCCCCGGCCTTCGGGCGGTTATTTTTGGGCGCGGCTGTGCCCGCGGCCTATTTTTGGCACTCGGAGGTGCCTCGCAAAGTCTCGCGCCATTCTGAGTCCATCGGACGAAGTGGGCCAGCCCCACCCCCCAAGGCTATAGCCCACCCGTTTTTGTAGCCTTTTTCCGCTGGAAAAACTTGGCGCCCCGGCCTTCGGGCGGTTATTTTTGGGCGCGGCTGTGCCCACGGCCTACTTTGGAACACGGAGGTGCCTCGCAAAGTCTCGCGCCATTCCGAGTCCGGCGGACGAAGTCGGCCTGCCCCACCCCCCAAGGCTATAGCGCAGCCGTTTTTGTGGCCTTTTTCCGCTGGACGAACTTGGCGCCCCGGCCTTCGGGCGGTTATTTTTGGCCGCGGCTTTGCCCGCAGGCTAATTTTGCACATGGAGGCCCCCTCGCAAAGTCTCCCGGCATTCCGAGTCCGGCGTACGAAGTCGGCCAGCCCCACCCACCAAGGCTATAGCCCCACCCGTTTTTGTGGCCTTTTTCCGCTGGACGAACTTGGCGCCCCGCCTTCGGGCGGTTATTTTTGGGCGCGGCTGTGCCCGTGGCCTATTTTGGAACATGGAGCTGCCTCGCAAAGTCTCGCGCCATTCTGAGTCCGGCGGACGAAGTTGGCCTGCCCCACCCCCCAAGGCTATAGCCCACCCGTTTTTGTGGCCTTTTTCCGCTGGACGAACTTGGCGCCCCGGCCTTCGGGCGGTTATTTTTGGGCGTGGCTTTGCCCACGACCTTTTTTTGGGGACACGGAGGCCGCTCGCAAAGTCTCGCGGCATTCCGAGTTCGGCGGACGAAGTTTGCCAGCCCCAACCCCCAAGGCTATAGCCCACCCGTTTTTGTGGCCTTTTTCCGCTGGACGAACTTGGCGCCCCGGCCTTCGGGCGGTTATTTTTGGCCACGGCCTTGCCCGCAGTCTATTTTTGGCACACGGAGGCCCCTCGCAAAGTCCCCCGGCATTCCGAGTCCGGCGGACGAAGTCGGCCAGCCCCACCTGCCAAGGCTATAGCCCACCCGTTTTTGTGGCCTTTTTCCGCTGGACGAACTTGGCGCCCCGGCCTTCGGGCGGTTATTTTTGGCCACGGCTTTTCCCGCAGTCTATTTTTGGCACACGGAGGCCCCTCGCAAAGTCTCCCGGCATTCCGAGTCCGGCGGATGAAGTTGGCCAGCCCCACCCCCCAAGGAAATAGCCCACCCGTTTTTGTGGCCTTTTTCCGCTGGGAGAATTTGGCCCCCCGGCCTTTGGGCAGTTATTTTTGGGAGCGGCTTTGCCCGCGGCTTATTTTTGGCACACGAAGGCCCCTCGCACAGTCTCACGGCATTCCGAGTCCGTCAGATGAAGTTGGCCAGCCCCACCCCCCAAGGCTATAGCCCACCTGTTTTTGTGGCCTTTTTCCGCTGGACGAACTTGGCGCCCTGGCCTTTGGGCGGTTATTTTTGGGCGCGGCTTTGCCCGCAGCCTATTTTTGGTACACGGAGGCCCCTCTCAAAGTCTCGCGGCATTCCGAGTCCGGCGGACGAAGTTGGCCAGCCCCACCCCCCAAGGCCATAGCCCACCTGTTTTTGTGGCCTTTTTCCGCTGGACGAACTTGGCGCCCCGGCCTACGGGCGGTTATTTTTGCGCGCGGCTTTGCCCGCAGCCTATTTTTGGCACACGGAGGCCCCTCGCAATGTCTCCCGGCATTTCGAGTCCGGCAGACGAAGTTGGCCAGACCCACCCCCCAAGGCTATAGCCCACCCGTTTTTGTGGCCTTTTTCCGCTGGACGATCTTGGCGCCCCGGCCTTCGGGCGGTTATTTTTGGGCGAGGCTTTGGCCGCGGCCTATTTTTGGTACACGGAGGCCCCTTGTAAAGTCTCGCGGCATTCTGAGTCCGGCGGACGAAGTTGGCCAACCCCACCCCCCAAGGCTATAGCCCACCCGTTTTTGTGGCCTTTTTCTGCTGGACGAACCTAGCACCCTGGCCTTCGGGCGGTTATTTTTGGGCGCGTCATTGCCCGCGGCCTATTTTTGGCACACGGAGGCCCCTCGCAAAGTCTCGAGGCATTCCGAGTCCGGCGGACAAATTTGGCCTGCCCCACCCCCCAAGGCTATAGCCCACCCGTTTTGTGGCCTTTTTCCGCAGGACGAACTTGGCGCCCCGGCCTTCGGGCTGTTATTTTTGGGCGCGGCTTTGCCCGTGGCCTATTTTTGGCACAAGGAGGGCCCTCGCAAAGTCTCGCGGCATTCCAAGTCCGGCGGACGAAGTTGGCCAGCCCCACCCCCCAAGGCTATAGCCCACCCGTTTTTGTGGCCTTTTTCCGCTGGACGAACTTGGCGCCCTGGCCTTTGGGCGGTTATTTTTGGGCGCGGCTTTGCCCGCGGCCTATTTTTTGTACACGGAGGCCCCTCTCAAAGTCTCGCGGCATTCCGAGTCCGGCGGACGAAGTTGGCCTGCCCCACCCCCCAAGGCCATAGCCCACCCGTTTTTGTGGCCTTTTTCTGCTGGACGAACTTGGCGCCCCCGGCCTACGGGCGGTTATTTTTGCGCGCGGCTTTGCCCGCAGCCTATTTTTGGCACATGGAGGCCCCTCGCAATGTCTCCCGGCATTCCGAGTCCGGCAGACGAAGTTGGCCAGCCCCACCACCCAAGGCTATAGCCCACCCGTTTTTGTGTCTTTTTTCCGCTGGACGAACTTGGCGCCCCGGCCTTCGGGCGGTTATTTTTGGGCGAGGCTTTGGCCGTGGCCTATTTTTGGTACACGGAGGCCCCTCGTAAAGTCTCTTGGCATTCTGAGTCCGGCGGACGAAGTTGGCCAGCCCCACCCCTCAAGGCTATAGCCCACCCGTTTTTTTGGCCTTTTTCCGCTGGACGAACTTGGCGCCCCAACCTTCGGGCGGTTATTTTTGGGTGTGGCTTTGTCCGCGGCCTATTTTTGGCACACGGAGGCCACTCGCAAAGTCTCGCGGCATTCCGAGTCCGGCGGACGAAGTTGGCCAGCCCCACCCCCCAAGGCTATAGACCACCCGTTTTTGTGGCCTTTTTCTGCTGGACGAACTTGGCACCCCGGCCTTCGGGCGGTTATTTTTGGGCGCGTCATTGCCCGCGGCCTATTTTTGGCACACGGAGTCCCCTCGCAAAGTCTCGGGGCTTTCCGATTCCGGCGGACGAAGTTGGCCTGCCCCACCCCCCAAGGCTATAGCCCACCCGTTTTGTGGCCTTTTTCCGCAGGACGAACTTGGCGCCCCGGCCTTCGGGCAGTTATTTTTGGGCGCGGTTTTGCGCGCGGCATATTTTTGGCACAGGGAGGCCCCTCGCAAAGTCTCGCGCCATTCGGAGTCCGGCGGACGAAGTTGGCCAGCCCCACCCCCCAAGGCTATAGCCCACCCGTTTTTGTGGCTTCTTTCCGCTGGACGAACTTGGCGCCCCGGCCTTCGGGCGGTTATTTTTGGGCGCGCTTTGTTCGCAGCGTATTTTTGGCACACGGAGGGCCCTCGCAATGTCTCGTGCCATTCCGAGTCCGGCGGACGAAATTGGCCAACCCCACCCCCCAAGGCTATAGCCCACCCGTTTTTGTGGCCTTTTTCCGCTGGACGAACTTGGCGCCCCGGCCTTCGGGCGGTTATTTTTGGGCTCAGCTTTGCCCACGGCATATTTTTGGCACATGTAGGCCCCTCGCAAAGTCTCACGGCATTCAGAATCTGGCGGACGAAGTAGGGCAGCCCCACCCCCCAAGGCTATAGCCCACCCGTTTTGGTGGGCTTCTTCCGCTGGACGAACTTGGCGCCCCGCCTTCGGGCTGTTTTTTTTGGGCGCAGCTGTTGCCACAGCCTATTTTTGGCACACAGAGGAGCTTCGCCAAGTCTCACGCCATTCCGAGTCCGGCGGACGAAGTTGGCCAGCCCCACCCCCCAAGGCTATAGCCCACCCGTTTTTGTGGGCTTTTCCCGCTGGACGAACTTGGCGCCCCGGCCTTCGGGCGGTTATTTTTGGGCGCGGCTTTGCCCGCGGCCTATTTTTGGCACACGGCGGGCCCTCGCAAAGTCTCATGGCATTCCGAGTCCGGCGGACGAAGTTGGCCAGCCCCACCCTCCAAGGCTATAGCCCACCCGTTTTTGTGGCCTTTTTCCGCTGGACGAACTTGGCACCCCGGCCTTCGGGCGGTTAATTTATGGCACGGCTTAGCCCGCGGCCTATTTTTGGCACATGGATGCCCCTTGCAAAGTCTCGCGGCATTCCGAGTCCGGCGGACGAAGTTGGCCAGCCCCACCCCCCAAGGCTATAGCCCACCAATTTTTGTGGCCTTTTTCCGCTGGACGAACTTGGCGCCCCGGACTTCGGGCGGTTATTTTTGGGTGCGGCTTTGTCCGCGGCCTATTTTTGGCACACGGAGGCCCCTCACAAAGTTTCGCGGCATTCCGAGTCCGGCGGACGAACTTGGCCAGCCGCACCCCCCAAGGCTATAGCCCACCTGTTTTTGTGGCCTTTTTCCGCTGGACAAACTTGGCGCCCCGGCCTATGGGTGGTTATTTTTCGGTGCGACTTTGCCCGCGGTCTATTTTTGGCACACGGAGGGCCCTCGCAAAGTCTCGTGGCATTCCGAGTCCGGCGGACGAAGTTGGCCAGCCCCACCCTCCAAGGCTATCGCCCACCCGTTTTTGTGGCCTTTTTCCGCTGGACGAACTGGGCGCCCCAGCCTTCGGGCGGTTATTTTTGGGCGCAACTTTGCCCGCGGCCTATTTTTGGTACACGGAGGCCCCTCGCAAAGTCTCACGGCATTCAGAGTCCGGCGGACGAAGTGGGCCAGCCCCACCCCCCAAGGCTATAGCCCACCCGTTTTTGTGGCCTTTTTCCGCTGGACGAACTTGGTGCCCCGGCCTTCGGGCGGTTATTTTTGGGCGCGGCTTTGTCCGCGGCCTATTTTTGGCACACGGAGGCTCCTCACAAAGTCTCGCGGCATTCCGAGTCCGGCGGACGAACTTGGCCAGCCGCACCCGCCAAGGCTATAGCCCACCCGTTTTTGTGGCCTTTTTCCGCTGGACAAACTTGGCGCCCCGGCCTTTGCTCGGTTATTTTTGGGCGCGGCTTTGGCCGCGGCCTATTTTTGGCACATGGAGACCCTCGCAAAGTCTCGCGGCATTCCGAGTCCGGCGGACGAAGTTGGGCAGCCCCACCCCCCAAGGCTATAGCCCACCCGTTTTTGTGGGCTTTTCCTGCTGGACGAACTTGGCGCCCTGGCCTTCGGGCGGTTATTTTTGGGCGCGGCTTTGTCCGCGGCCTATTTCTGGCACACGGAGGTGCCTCGCAAAGTCTCGCGCCATTCCGAGACCGGCGGACGAAGTCGGCCAGCCGCACCCCCCAAGGCTATAGCCCACCCGTTTTGGTGGGCTTCTTCCGCTGGACGAACTTGGCGCCCCGCCTTCGGGCGGTTATTTTTGGGCGCGGCTTTGCCCGCGGTCTATTTTTGGCACACGGAGGTGCCTCGCAAAGTCTCGCGCCATTCCGAGACCGGCAGACGAAGTTGGCCAGCCCCACCCCCCAAGGCTATAGCCCACCCGTTTTGCTGGGCTTCTTCCGCTGGACGAACTTGGCGCCCCGCCTTCGGGCTGTTTTTTTTGGGCGCAGCTGTTGCCACAGCCTATTTTTGGCACACAGAGGAGCTTCGCCAAGTCTCACGCCATTCCGAGTCCGGCGGACGAAGTCGGCCAGCCCCACCCCCCAAGGCTATAGCCCACCCGTTTTTGTGGGCTTTTCCCGCTGGACGAACTTGGCGCCCCGGCCTTCGGGCGGTTATTTTTGGGCGCGGCTTTGCCCGCGGCCTATTTTTGGCACACGGCGGGCCCTCGCAAAGTCTCGTGGCATTCCGAGTCCGGCGGACGAAGTTGGCCAGCCCCACCCTCCAAGGCTATAGCCCACCCGTTTTTGTGGCCTTTTTCCGCTGGACGAACTTGTCACCCCGGCCTTCGGGCGGTTAATTTATGGCACGGCTTAGCCCGCGGCCTATTTTTGGCACATGGATGCCCCTTGCAAAGTCTCGCGGCATTCCGAGTCCGGCGGACGAAGTTGGCCCGCCCCACCCCCCAAGGCTATAGCCCACCAATTTTTGTGGCCTTTTTCCGCTGGACGAACTTGGCGCCCCGGACTTCGGGCAGTTATTTTTGGGTGCGGCTTTGTCCGCGGCCTATTTTTGGTACACGGAGGCCCCTCACAAAGTTTCGCGGCATTCCGAGTCCGGCGGACGAACTTGGCCAGCCGCACCCCCCAAGGCTATAGCCCACCCGTTTTTGTGGCCTTTTTCCGCTGGACAAACTTGGCGCCCCGGCCTATGGGTGGTTATTTTTCGGTACGGCTTTGCCCGCAGCCTATTTTTGGCATACGGAGGCCCCTCGCAAAGTTTCGCGGCATTCCGAGTCCGGCGGACGAAGTCAGCCAGCCCCACCCCCCAAGCCTATAGCCCACCCGTTTTTGTGGCCTTTTTCCGCTGGACGAACATGGCGTCCCGGCCTTCGGGCGGTTATTTTTGGGCGCGGCTTTGCCCGCGGCCTATTTTTGGCACACGGAGGCCCCTCGCAAAGTCTCACGGCATTCCGAGTCCGGCGGATGAAGTCGGCCAGCCCCACCCCCCAAGGCTATAGCCCACCCGTTTTTGTGGCCTTTTTCCGCTGGACGAACTTGGCACCCCGGCCTTCGGGCGGTGAATTTATGGCACGGCTTAGCCCGCGGCCTATTTTTGGCACATGGATGCCCCTTGCAAAGTCTCACGGCATTCCGAGTCCGGCGGACGAAGTTGGCCAGCCCCACCCCCCAAGGCTATAGCCCACCAATTTTTGTGGCCTTTTTCCGCTGGACGAACTTGGCGCCCCGGACTTCGGGCGGTTATTTTTGGGTGCGGCTTTGTCCGCGGCCTATTTTTGGCACACGGAGGCCCCTCACAAAGTTTCGCGGCATTCCGAGTCCGGCGGACGAACTTGGCCAGCCGCACCCCCCAAGGCTATAGCCCACCCGTTTTTGTGGCCTTTTTCCGCTGGACAAACTTGGCGCCCCGGCCTATGGGCGGTTATTTTTCAGTGCGGCTTTGCCCGCAGCCTATTTTTGGCACACAGAGGCCCCTCGCAAAGTTTCGCGGCATTCCGAGTCCGGCGGACGAACTTGGCCAGCCGCACCCCCCAAGGCTATAGCCCACCTGTTTTTGTGGCCTTTTTCCGCTGGACAAACTTGGCGCCCCGGCCTATGGGTGGTTATTTTTCGGTGCGACTTTGCCCGCGGTCTATTTTTGGCACACGGAGGGCCCTCGCAAAGTCTCGTGCCATTCCGAGTCCGGCGGACGAAGGTGGCCAGCCCCACCCTCCAAGGCTATAGCCCACCCGTTTTTGTGGCCTTTTTCCGCTGGACGAACTGGGCGCCCCGGCCTTCGGGCGGTTATTTTTGGGCGCAACTTTGCCCGCGGCCTATTTTTGGTACACGGAGGCCCCTCGCAAAGTCTCACGGCATTCAGAGTCCGGCAGACGAAGTGGGCCAGCCCCACCCCCCAAGGCTATAGCCCACCCGTTTTTGTGGCCTTTTTCCGCTGGATGAACTTGGCGCCCCGGCCTTTGCTCGGTTATTTTTGGGCGTGGCTTTGGCCGCGGCCTATTTTTGGCACAGGGAGGCCCCTCGCGAAGTCTCGCGGCATTCCGAGTCCGGCGGACGAAGTTGGCCAGCCGCACCCCCCCAAGGCTATAGCCCACCCGTTTTTGTGGCCTTTTTCCGCTGGACAAACTTGGCGCCCCGGCCTATGGGCGGTTATTTTTTGGTGCGACTTTGCCTGCGGCCTATTTTTGGCACACGGAGGGCCCTCGCAAAGTCTCGTGGCATTCCGAGTCCGGCGGACGAAGTTGGCCAGCCCCACCCTCCAAGGCTATAGCCCACCCGTTTTTGTGGCCTTTTTCCGCTGGACGAACATGGCGCCCCGGGCTTCGGGGGGTTATTTTTGGGTGCGGCTTTGGCCGCGGCCTATTTTTGGCACACGGAGGCCCCTCGCAAAGTCTCACGGCATTCCGAGTCCGGCGGATGAAGTGGGCCAGCCCCACCCCCCAAGGCTATAGCCCACCCGTTTTTGTGGCCTTTTTCCGCTGGACGAACTTGGCGCCCCGGCCTTCGGGCGGTTATTTTTGATGCGGCTTTGCCCGCGGCCTATTTTTGGCACACGGAGGCCCCTCGCAAAGTCTCGCGGTATTCTGAGTCCGGCGGACGAGGTTGGCCAACCCCACCCCCCAAGGCTATAGCCCACCCGTTTTTGTGGACTTTTTCCGCTGAACGAACATGGCGCCCCGGGCTTCGGTGGGTTATTTTTGGGTGCGGCTTTGCCGACTGCCTATTTTTGGCACACGGAGTCCCCTCGCAAAGTCTCGCGGCATTCTGAGTCCGGCGGACGAAGTTGGCCAGCCCCACCCCCCAAGGCTATAGCCCACCAATTTTTGTTGGCTTTTTTCCGCTGGAACGAACTTGGCGCCCCGGCCTTCGGGCGGTTATTTTTGGGCGCGGCTTTGCCCACGGCCTATTGTTGGCACACGGAGGCTCCTCACAAAGTCTCGCGGCATTCCGAGTCCGGCGGACGAACTTGGCCAGCCCCACCCCCCAAGGCTATAGCCCACCCGTATTTGTGCCCTTTTTCCGCTGGACGAACTTGGCGCCCCGGCCATCGGGCGGTTATTTTTGGGCACGGCTTTGCCCGCGGCCTATTTTTGGCACACGGAGTCCCCTCGCAAAGTCTCGTGGCATTCCGAGTCCGGCGGACGAAGTCGGCCAGCCCCACCCCCCAAGGCTATAGCCCACCCCGTTTTTGTGTCCTTTTTCCGCTGGACGAACATGGCGTCCCGGCCTTCGGGCGGTTATTTTTGGGCGCGGCTTTGCCCGCGGCCTATTTTTGGCACACGGAGGCCCCTCGCAAAGTCTCACGGCATTCCGAGTCCGGCGGACGAAGTTGGCCAGCCCCACCCCCCAAGGCTATAGCCCACCCGTTTTTGTGGCCCTTTTCTGCTGGACGAACTTGGCGCCCCGGCCTTCGGGCGGTTATTTTTGGGCGTAACTTTGCCCGCGGCCTATTTTTGGTACACGGAGGCCCCTCGCAAAGTCTCACGGCATTCCGAGTCCGGCGGACGAAGTGGGCCAGCCCCACCCCCCAAGGCTATAGCCCACCCGTTTTTGTGGCCTTTTTCCGCTGGACGAACTTGGCGCCCCGGCCTTTGCTCGGTTATTTTTGGGCGCGGCTTTGGCCGTGGCCTATTTTTGGCACATGGAGGCCCCTCGCAAAGTCTCGCGGCATTCCGAGTCCGGCGGACGAAGTTGGCCAGCCCCACCCCCCAAGGCTATAGCCCACCCGTTTTTGTGGCCTTTTTCCGCTGGACGAACATGGCGCCCATGGCTTCGGGGGGTTAATTTATGGCGCGGCTTAGCCCGCGGCCTATTTTTGGCACATGGATGCCCCTTGCAAAGTCTCGCGGCATTCCGAGTCCGGCGGACGAAGTTGGCCAGCCCCACCCCCCAAGGCTATAGCCCACCAATTTTTGTGGCCTTTTTCCGCTGGACGAACTTGGCGCCCCGGACTTCGGGCGGTTATTTTTGGGTGCGGCTTTGACCGCGGCCTATTTTTGGCACACGGAGGCCCCTTACAAAGTTTCGCGGCATTCCGAGTCCGGCGGACGAAGTTGGCCCGCCCCACCCCCCAAGGCTATAGCCCACCAATTTTTGTGGCCTTTTTCCGCTGGACGAACATGGCGCCCCGGGCTTCGGGGGGTTATTTTTGGGTGCGGCTTTGGCCGCGGCCTATTTTTGGCACACGGAGGCCCCTCGCAAAGTCTCACGGCATTCCGAGTCCGGCGGATGAAGTGGGCCAGCCCCACCCCCCCAAGGCTATAGCCAATCCGTTTTTGTGGCCTTTTTCCGCTGGACGAACTTGGCACCCCGGCCTTCGGGCGGTTAATTTATGGCGCGGCTTAGCCCGCGGCCTATTTTTGGCACATGGATGCCCCTTGCAAAGTCTCGCGGCATTCCGAGTCCGGCGGACGAAGTTGGCCAGCCCCACCCCCCAAGGCTATAGCCCACCAATTTTTGTTGGCTTTTTCCGCTGGACGAACTTGGCGCCCCGGCCTTCGGGCGGTTATTTTTGGGCGCGGCTTTGCCCACGGCCTATTGTTGGCACACGGAGGCTCCTCACAAAGTCTCGCGGCATTCCGAGTCCGGCGGACGAACTTGGCCAGCCCCACCCCCCAAGGCTATAGCCCACCCGTATTTGTGCCCTTTTTCCGCTGGACGAACTTGGCGCCCCGGCCATCGGGCGGTTATTTTTGGGCACGGCTTTGCCCGCGGCCTATTTTTGGCACACGGAGTCCCCTCGCAAAGTCTCGTGGCATTCCGAGTCCGGCGGACGAAGTCGGCCAGCCCCACCCCCCAAGGCTATAGCCCACCCGTTTTTGTGTCCTTTTTCCGCTGGACGAACATGGCGTCCCGGCCTTCGGGCGGTTATTTTTGGGCGCGGCTTTGCCCGCGGCCTATTTTTGGCACACGGAGGCCCCTCGCAAAGTCTCACGGCATTCCGAGTCCGGCGGACGAAGTTGGACAGCCCCACCCCCCAAGGCTATAGCCCACCCGTTTTTGTGGCCTTTTTCCGCTGGACGAACTTGGCGCCCCGGCCTTCGGGCGGTTATTTTTGGGCGCGGCGTTTCCCACGGCCTATTTTTGGCACACGGAGGGCCCTCACAAAGTCTCGCGCCATTCCGAGTCCGGCGGACAAAGTTGGCCACCCCCACCCCCCAAGGGTATAGCCCACCCGTTTTTGTTGTCTTTTTCCGCTGGACGAACTTGGCGCCCCGGCCTTCGGGTGGTTATTTTTGGGCGCGGCTTTGCCCACTGCCTATTTTTGGCACACCGGAGGCCCCTCGTAAAGTCTCGCAGCATTCCGAGTCCGGCGGACGAAGTTGGCCAGCCCCACCCCCCAAGGATATAGCCCACCCGTTTTTGTGGTCTTTTTCCGCTGGACGAACGTGGCGCCCCCGGCCTTCAGGCGGTTATTTTTCGACGCGGCTTTGCCGGCTGCCTATTTTTGGCACACGGAGACCCCTCGCAAAGTCTCGCGGCATTCCGAGTCAGGCGGACGAAGTGGGCCAGCCGCACCCCCCAAGGCTATAGCCCACCCGTTTTTGAGGCTTTTTCCGCTGGATGAACTTCGAGCCCCGGCCTTCGGGCGGTTATTTTTAGGCGCGGCATTGCCCGCGGCCTATTTTTAGGACACGTAGGCCCCTCGCAAAGTCTCGCGGCATTCCGAGTCCGGCCGACGAAGTTGGCCAGCCCCACCCCCCAAGGCTATAGCCCACCCGTTTTTGTGGCCTTTTTCCGCTGGACGAACTTGGCACCCCCGGCCTTCGGGCGATTAATTTTGGGCGTGGCTTTGCCCACGGCCTATTTTTGGCACATGGAGGCCCCTCGCAAAGTCTCGCGGCATTCCGAGTCCGGCGGACGAAGTTGGCCAGCCCCACCCCCCCAAGGCTATAGCCCACCTGTTTTTGTGGCCTTTTTCCGCTGGAGGAACATGGCGCCCCGGCCTTCGGGCAGTTTTTTTAGGGCCCGGCTTTACCCGCGGCCTATTTTTGGCATACGGAGGCCCCTCGCAAAGTCTCGCGGCATTCCGAGTCCGGCGGACGAAGTTGGCCAGCCCCACACCCCAAGGATATAGCCCACCCGTTTTTGTGGCCTTTTTCCACTGGACGAACTTGGCGCCCCGGCCTTCGGGCGGTTATTTTTGTGCGCGGCTTTGCCCGCGGCCTATTTTTGGCACACGGAGGCCCCTCGCAAAGTCTCGCGGCATTCCGAGTCCGGCGGACGAAGTGGGCCAGCCCCACCCCCCAAGGCTATAGCCCACCCGTTTTTGTAGCCTTTTTCCGCTTGACGAAATTGGCGCCCCGGCCTTCTGGCGGTTATTTTTGGCGCGGCTTCACCCGCAGCCTATTTTTGGCACACGGAGGCCCCTCGCAAAGTCTCGAGGCATTCCGAGTCCGGCAGACGAAGTTGGCCAGCCCCACCCCCCAAGGCTATAGCCCACCCGTTTTTGTGGCCTTTTTCCGCTGGACGAACTTGGCGCCCAGGCCTTCGGGCGGTTATTTTTGGGCGCGGCTTTGCCCGCGGCCTATTTTTGGCACACGGAGGCCCCTCGCAAAGTCTCGAGGCATTCCGAGTCCGGCGGACGAAGTTGGCCAGCCCCACCCCCCAAGGCTATAACCCACCCGTTTTTGTGGCCTTTTTCCGCTGGACGAACTTGGCGCCCAGGCCTTCTGGCGGTTATTTTTGGGCGCGGCTTTGCCCGCGGCCTATTTTTGGCACACGGAGGCCCCTCACAAAGTCTCGCGGCATTCCGAGTCCGGCGGACGAAGTGGGCCAGCCCCACCCCCCAAGGCTATAGCCCACCTGTTTTTGTGGCCTTTTTCCGCTGGACGCAATTGGCGGACCGGCCTTTGTGCGGTTATTTTTGGGTGCTGCTTTGCCCGCGGCCTATTTTTGGCACAACGGAGGCCCCTCGCAAAGTCTCGCGGCATTCCGAGTCCGGCGGACGAAGTGGGCCAGCCCCACCCCCCAAGGCTATAGCCCACCCGTTTTTGTGGCCTTTTTCCGCTGGACGAACTTGGCGCCCCGGCCTTCTGGCGGTTATTTTTGGGCACGGCTTCACCCGCGGCCTATTTTTGGCACACGGAGGCCCCTCACAAATTCTCGCGGCATTCCGAGTCCGGCGGACGAAGTCGGCCAGCCCCACCCCCCAAGGCTATAGCCCACCCGTTTTTGTGGCCTTTTTCCGCTGGACGAACTTGGCGCCCAGGCCTTCGGGCGGTTTTTTTTGGGCGCGGCTTTGCCCGCTGCCTATTTTTGGCACACGGAGGCCCCTCGCAAATTCTCGCGGCATTCCAAGTCCGGCGGAGGAAGTTGGCCAGCCCCACCCCCCAAGGCTATAGCCCACCCCGTTTTTGTGGCCTTTTTCCGCTGGACGAACTTGGCGCCCAGGCCTTCGGGCGGTTATTTTTGGGCGCGGCTTTGCCCGCGGCCTATTTTTCGCACACAGAGGCCCCTCACAAAGTCTCGCGGCATTCCGAGTCCGGCGGACGAAGTGGGCCAGCGCCACCCCCCAAGGCTATAGCCCACCCGTTTTTGTGGCCTTTTTCCGCTGGACGAACTTGGCGCCCCGGCCTTCGGGCGGTTATTTTTGGGCGCGGCTTTTCCCACGGCCTATTTTTGGCACACGGAGGCCCCTCACAAAGTCTAGCGCCATTCCGAGTCCGGCGGACGAAGTTGGCCAGCCCCACCCCCCAAGGGTATAGCCCACCCGTTTTTGTGGTCTTTTTCCGCTGGACGAACTTGGCGCCCCGGCCTTCGGGTGGTTATTTTTGGGCGCGGAATTGGCCGCTGCCTATTTTTGGCACACGGAGGCCCCTCGCAAAGTCTCGCGGCATTCCGAGTCCGGCGGACGAAGTTGGCCAGCCCCACCGCCCAAGGGTATAGCCCACCCGTTTTTGTGGTCTTTTTCCGCTGGACGAACTTGGCGCCCCGGCCTTCGGGCGGTTATTTTTCGGTGCGGCTTTGCCTGCTGCCTATTTTTGGCACACGGAGCCCCCTCGAAACGTCTCGCGGCATTCCGAGTCTGGCGGACGAAGTGGGCCAGCCGAACCCCCCAAGGCTATAGCCCACCCGTTTTTGAGGCATTTTTCCGCTGGATGAACTTCGAGCCCCGGCCTTCGGGCGGTTATTTTTGGGCGGGGCATTGCCCGCGGCCTATTTTTGGCACACGTAGGCCCCTCGCAAAGTCTCGCGGCATTCCGAGTCCGGCGGACGAAGTGGGCAGGCCCCACCCCCCAAGGCTACAGCCCACCCGTTTTTGTGGCCTTTTTCCGCTGGACGAACTCGGCGTCCCGGCCTTCGGGCGGTTATTTTTGGGCACGGCTTTGCCCGCGGCCTCTTTTTGGCACACGTAGGCCCCTCGCAAAGTGTCGCGGCATTCCGAGTCCGCCGGACGAAGTGGGCCAGCCCCACCCCCCAAGGCTATAGCCCACCCGTTTTTGTGGCCTTTTTCCGCTGGACGAACTTGGCGCCCTGGCCTTCGGCGGTTATTTTTGGGCGCGGCTTTGCCCGCGGCCTATTTTTGGAACACGGAGGTGCCTCGCAAGCTCTCGCGCAATTCCGAGTCCGGCGGACGAAGTCGGCCAGCCCCACCCCCCAAGGGTATAGCCCACCCGTTTTTGTGGCCTTTTACCGCTGGACGAACTCGGCGCCCCGGCCTTCGGGCGGTTATTTTTGGGCGTGGCTTTGGCCGCGGCCTATTTTTGGCACACGGAGGCCCCTCGTAAAGTGTCGCGGCATTCCGAGTCCGGCGGACGAAGTCAGCCAGCCCCACCCCCCAAGGCTATGGCCCACCCGTTTTTGTGGCCATTTTCCGCTGGACGAACTTGGCGCCCCGGCCTTCGGGCGGTTATTTTTGGGCGCGGCTTTGGCCGCTGCCTATTATTGGCACACGGAGGCCCCTCGCAAAGTCTCGCGGCATTCCGAGCCGGCGGACGAAGTTGGCCAGCCCCACCCCCCAAGGATATAGCCCACCCGTTTTTGTGGCCTTTTTCCGCTGGATGAACTTGGTGCCCCGGCCTTCGGGCAGTTATTTTTGGGCGCGGCTTTGCCCACGGCCTATTTTTGGCACACGGAGGCCCCTCGCAAAGTCTCGCGGCATTCCGAGTCCGGCGGACGAAGTGGGCCAGCCCCACCCCCCAAGGCTATAGCCCACCCGTTTTTGTGGCCTTTTTCCGCTGGACGAACTTGGCGCCCCGGCCTTCGGGCGGTTATTTTTGGGCGCGGCTTTTCCCACGGCCTATTTTTGGCACACGGTGGCCCCTCACAAAGTCTCGCGCCATTCCGAGTCCGGCGGACGAAGTTGGCCAGCCCCACCCCCCAAGGGTATAGCCCACCCATTTTTGTGGTCTTTTTCCGCTGGACGAACTTGGCGCCCCGGCCTTCGGGTGGTTATTTTTGGGCGTGGATTTGGCTGCTGCCTATTTTTGGCACACGGAGGCCCCTCGCAAAGTCTCGCGGCATTCCGAGTCCGGCGGACGAAGTTGGCCAGCCCCACCCCCAAGGGTATAGCCCACCCGTTTTTGTGGTCTTTTTCCGCTGGACGAACTTGGCGCCCCGGCCTTCGGGCGGTTATTTTTCGGTGCGGCTTTGCCTGCTGCCTATTTTTGGCACACGGAGCCCCCTCGCAAAGTCTCGCGGCATTCCGAGTCTGGCGGACGAAGTGGGCCAGCCGCACCCCCCAAGGCTATAGCCCACCCGTTTTTGAGGCCTTTTTCCACTGGATGAACTTCGAGCCCCGGCCTTCGGGCGGTTATTTTTGGGCGGGGCATTGCCCGCGGCCTATTTTTGGCACACGTAGGCCCCTCGCAAAGTCTCGCGGCATTCCGAGTCCGGCGGACGAAGTGGGCAGGCCCCACCCCCCAAGGCTACAGCCCACCCGTTTTTGTGGCCTTTTTCCGCTGGACGAACTCGGCGCCCCGGCCTTCGGGCGGTTATTTTTGGGCACGGCTTTGCCCGCGGCCTCTTTTTGGCACACGGAGGCCCCTCGCAAAGTGTCGCGGCATTCCGAGTCCGCCGGACGAAGTGGGCCAGCCCCACCCCCCAAGGCTATAGCCCACCCGTTTTTGTGGCCTTTTTCCGCTGGACGAACTTGGCGCCCTGGCCTTCGGGCGGTTATTTTTGGGCGCGGCTTTGCCCGCGGCCTATTTTTGGAACACGGAGGTGCCTCGCAAGCTCTCGCGCAATTCCGAGTCCGGCGGACGAAGTCGGCCAGCCCCAATCCCCAAGGGTATAGCCCACCCGTTTTTGTGGCCTTTTACCGCTGGACGAACTCGGCGCCCCGGCCTTCGGGCGGTTATTTTTGGGCGTGGCTTTGGCCGCGGCCTATTTTTGGCACACGGAGGCCCCTCGTAAAGTGTCGCGGCATTCCGAGTCCGGCGGACGAAGTCAGCCAGCCCCACCCCGCAAGGCTATGGCCCACCCATTTTTGTGGCCATTTTCCGCTGGACGAACTTGGCGCCCCGGCCTTCGGGCGGTTATTTTTGGGCGCGGCTTTGGCCGCTGCCTATTATTGGCACACGGAGGCCCCTCGCAAAGTCTCGCGGCATTCCGAGCCGGCGGACGAAGTTGGCCAGCCCCACCCCCCAAGGATATAGCCCACCCGTTTTTGTGGCCTTTTTCCGCTGGATGAACTTGGTGCCCCGGCCTTCGGGCAGTTATTTTTGGGCGCGGCTTTGCCCACGGCCTATTTTTGGCACACGGAGGCCCCTCGCAATGTCTCGCGGCATTCCGAGTCCGGCGTACGAAGTTGGCCAGCCCCACCCCCCAAGGCTATAGCCCACCCGTTTTTGTGGCCTTTTACCGCTGGACGAACTGGGCGCCCCGGCCTTCAGGCGGTTATTTTTGGACGCGGCTTTGCCCGCGGCCTATTTTTGGCACACGGAGGCCCCTCGCAAAGTGTTGTGGCATTCCGAGTCCGGCGGACGAAGTTGGCCAACCCCACCCCCCAAGGCTATAGCCCACCCGTTTTTGTGGCCTTTTTCCGCTGGACGAACTTGGCGCCCCGGCCTTCGGGTGGTTATTTTTGGGCACGGCTTTGCCCGCGGCCTCTTTTTGGCACATGGAGGCTCCTCGCAAAGTGTCGTGGCATCCGAGTCCGCCGGACGAAGTGGGCCAGCCCCACCCCCCAAGGCTATAGCCCACCCGTTTTTGTGGCCTTTTTCCGCTGGACGAACTTGGCGCCCTGGTCTTCGGGCGGTTATTTTTGGGCGTGGCTTTGCCCGCGGCCTCTTTTTGGCACACGGAGGCCCCTCGCAAAGTGTCGCGGCATTCCGAGTCCGGCGGACGAAGTTGGCCAGCCACACCCCCCATGGCTGTAGCCCACCCGTTTTTGTGGCCTTTTCCCACTAGACTAACTTGGCGCCCCAGCCTTCGGGCGGTTATTTTTTGGCGCGGCTTTGCCCGCGGCCTATTTTTGGCACACGGAGGCCCATCGCAAAGTGTCGCGGCATTCCGAGTCCGGCGGACGAAGTAGGCCGGCCCCACCCCCCAAGGCTATAGCCCACCCGTTTTTGTGGCCTTTTTCCGCTGGACGAACTTGGTGCCCCGGCCTTTGGGCGGTTATTTTTGGGCGCGGCTTTGTCCGTGGCCTATTTTTGGCACACGGAGGCCCCTCGCAAAGTCTCGCGGTATTCCGAGTCCGGCGGACGAAGTCGGCCAGCCCCACCCCCCAAGGCTATAGCCCACCCGTTTTTGAGGCCGTTTTCCGCCGGACGAACTTGGCGCCCCGGCCTTCGGGCGGATATTTTTAAGCGCGTCTTTGGTCATGGATTATTTTTGGCGCACGGTGGCCCCTCGTAAAGTCTAGCGGCATTCTGAGTCCGGCGGACGAAGTTGGCCAGCCCCACCCCCCAAGGCTATAGCCCACCCGTTTTTGTGGCCTTTTACCGCCGGACGAACTCGGCGCCCCGGCCTTCGGGCGGTTATTTTTGGGCGTGGCTTTGGCCGCGGCCTATTTTTGGCACACGGAGGCCCCTCGCAAAGTGTCGCGGCATTCCGATTCCGGCGGACGAAGTTGGCCAGCCCCACCCCCCAAGGCTATAGCCCACCCGTTTTTGTGGCCGTTTTCCGCAGGACGAACTTGGCGCCCCGGTCTTCGGGCGGCTATTTTTGAGCGCAGCTTTGGCCGCGGCCTATTTTTGCGCATGGAGGCCCCTCGCAAAGTCTCGCGGCATTCCGAGTCCGGCGGAAGAAGTTGGCCAGCCCCACTCCCCAAGGCTATAGCCCACCCGTTTTTGTGCCCTTTTTCCGCTGGACGAACTTGGCAACCCGGCCATCGGACGGTTATTTTTGGGCACGGCTTTGCCCGCGGCCTATTTTTGGCACACGGAGTCCCCTCGCAAAGTCTCACGGCATTCCAAGTCCGGCGGACGAAGTTGGGCAGCCCCACCCCCCAAGGCTATAGCCCACCCGTTTTTGTGGCTTTTTTCCACTGGACGAACTTGGCGACCCGGCCTTCGGGCGGTTATTTTTGGGCGCGGCTTTCCTGCGGCCTATTTTTGGAGCACGGAGGCCCCTCGCAAAGTCTCACGGCATTCCAAGTCCGGCGGACGAAGTTGGCCAGCCCCACCCCCCAAGGCTATTGCCCACCCGTTTTTGTGGCCGTTTTCCGCAGGACGAACTTGGCGCCCCGGTCTTCGGGCGGCTATTTTTGGGTGCAGCTTTGGCCGCGGCCTATTTTTGGCACACGGAGGCCCCTCGAAAGTCTCGCAGCATTCTGAGTCCGGCAGACGAAGTTGCCCAGCCCCACCACCCAAGGCTATAGCCCACCCGTTTTTTTGGCCTTTTACCGCTGGACGAACTGGGCGCCCCGGCCTTCGGGCAGTTATTTTTGGGCGCGGCTTTGCCCGCGGCCTATTTTTGGCACACGGAGGCCCCTCGCAAAGTGTCGCGGCATTCCGAGTCCGGCGGACGAAGTGGGCCTGCCCCACCCCCCAGGGCTATAGCCCACACGTTTTTGTGGCCTTTTTCCGCGGGACGAACTTGGCGCCCCGGCCTTTGGTTGGTTATTTTTGGGCGCGGCTTTGCCCACGGCCTATTTTTGGCACACGGAGACCCTCGTAAAGTCTCGCTGCATTCCGAGTCCGGCGGACGAAGTCGGCCGGCCCCACTCCCCAAGGCTATAGCCCACCCGTTTTTGTGGCCTTTTTCCGCTGGAAGAACTTGGCGCGCCGGCCTTCGGGCGGTTATTTTTGGGCGCGGCTATGCCCGCGGCCTATTTTTTGCACACGGAGGCGCCTCGCAAAGTCTCGCGGAATTCCGAATCCGGCGGACGAAGTGGGCCAGCCCCACCCCCCAAGGCTATAGCCCACCCATTTTTGTGGCTTTTTTCCGCTGGACGAACTTGGCGCCCCGGCCTTCGGGCGGCTATTTCTGGGCGCGGCTTTGTCCGCGGCCTATTTTTTGCACACGGCTGCCCCTCGCAAAGTCTCATGTCATTCCGAGTCCGGCGGACGAAGTTGGCCAGCCCCACCCCCCAAGGCTATAGCCCACCCGTTTTTGAGGCTTTTGTCCGCGGGACAAACTTGGCGCCCCGGCCTTCGGGCAGTTATTTTTGGGCGCGGCTTTGCCCATGGCCTATTTTAGGCACACGGAGGCCCCTCGCAAAGTCTCACGGCATTCCGAGTCCTGCGGACGAAGTTGGCCATCCCCACCCCCCAAGGCTATAGCCCACCCGTTTTTGTGGCCTTTTTCCGCTGGACGAACTTGGCGCCCCGGCCTTCGGGTGGTTATTTTCGGGCGTGGCTTTGCCCGCGGCCTATTTTTGGCACACGGAGGCCCTTCGCAATGTCTCGAGGCATTCCGAGTCTGGCGGACGAAGTTGGCCATCCCCACCCCCCAAGGCTATAGCACACCCGTTTTTGTGGCATTTTTCCAGAGGACGAACTTGGCGCCCCGGCCTTCAGGCGGTTATTTTTGGGCGCGGCTTTGCCTACGGCCTATTTTTGGCACACGGAGGCGCCTCGCAAAGTCTCGCGGCATTCCGAATTCGGCGGACGAAGTTGGCCAGCCCCACCCCCCAAGGCTATAGCCCACCCATTTTTGAGGCCTTTTTCCGCTGGACGTACTTGGCGCCCCGGCCTTCTGGCGGTAATTTTTGGCGCGGATTTGCCCGTAGCCTACTTTTGGCACACGGAGGCCCCTCACAAAGTCTCTCGGCATTCCGAGTCCGGCGGACGAAGTTGGCCAGCCCCACCCCCCAAGGCTATAGCCCACTCGTTTTTGTGGCCTTTTTCCGCTGGACGTACTTGGCGCCCCGGCCTTAGGGCGGTTATTTTTGGGCGCTGCTGTGCCCGCGGCCTATTTTTAGCACATGGAGGTGCCTCGCAAAGACTCGCGCCATTCCGAGTCCGGCGGACGAAGTGGGCCAGCCACACCCCCCAAGGCTATAGCCCACCCGTTTTTGTGGCCTTTTTCCGCTGGACGAACTTGGCGCCCCGGCCTTCGGGCGGTTAATTTTGGGCGCGGTTTTGCCCGCGGCCTATTTTTTGTATACGGAGGCCCCTCGCAAACTCTCGTGGCATTCCGAGTCCGGCGGACGAAGTTGGCCAGCCCCACCCCCCAAGGCTATAGCCCACCCGTTTTGGAGGCCTTTTTCCGCTGGACGAACTTGGCGCCTCGGCCTTCGGGCGGTTATTTTTAGCCGCGGGGCAAATTTTTGGCACACCGGAGGCCCCTTACAAAGTCTCGCGGCATTCCAAGTCCGGCGGACGAAGTCGGCCAGCCCCACCCCCCAGGGCTATAGCCCACCAGTTTTTGTGGCCTTTTTCCGCTGGACGAACTTGGCGCCCTGCCCTTCGGGCTGTTATTTTTGGGCGCGGCTTTGTCCGCAGCCTATTTTTTGCACACGGAGGCCCCTCGCAAACTCTCGTGGCATTCCGAGTCCGCTGGACGAACTTGGCGCCCCGGCCTTAGGGCGGTTATTTTTGGGCGCTGCTGTGCCCGCGGCCTATTTTTGGCACATGGAGGTGCCTCGCAAAGACTCGCGCCATTCCGAGTCCGGCGGACGAAGTTGGCCAGCCCCACCCCCCAAGGCTATAGCCCACCCGTTTTTGTGGCCTTTTTCCGCTGGACGAACTTGGCGCCCCGGCCTTCGGGCGGTTAATTTTGGGCGCGGTTTTGCCCGCGGCCTATTTTTTGTATACGGAGGCCCCTCGAAAACTCTCGTGGCATTCCGAGTCCGGCGGACGAAGTTGGCCAGCCCCACCCCCCAAGGCTATAGCCCACCCGTTTTGGAGGCCTTTTTCCGCTGGACGAACTTGGCGCCTCGGCCTTCGGGCGGTTATTTTTAGCCGCGGGCAAATTTTTGGCACACGGAGGCCCCTTACAAAGTCTCGCGGCATTCCAAGTCCGGCGGACGAAGTCGGCCAGCCCCACCCCCCAGGGCTATAGCCCACCAGTTTTTGTGGCCTTTTTCCGCTGGACGAACTTGGCGCCCTGCCCTTCGGGCTGTTATTTTTGGGCGCGGCTTTGTCCGCAGCCTATTTTTTGCACACGGAGGCCCCTCGCAAACTCTCGTGGCATTCCGAGTCCGCTGGACGAACTTGGCGCCCCGGCCTTAGGGCGGTTATTTTTGGGCGCTGCTGTGCCCGCGGCCTATTTTTGGCACATGGAGGTGCCTCGCAAAGACTCGCGCCATTCCGAGTCTGGCGGACGAAGTCGGCCAGCCCCACCCCCCAAGGCTATAGCCCACCCGTTTTGGAGGCCTTTTTCCGCTGGACGAACTTGGCGCCTCGGCCTTCGGGCGGTTATTTTTAGCCGCGGGCAAATTTTTGGCACACGGAGGCCCCTTACAAAGTCTCGCGGCATTCCAAGTCCGGCGGACGAAGTAGGCCAGCCCCACCCCCCAGGGCTATAGCCCACCCGTTTTTGTGGCCTTTTTCCGCTGGACGAACTTGGCGCCCCGGCCTTCGGGTGGTTATTTTCGGGCGTGGCTTTGCCCGCGGCCTATTTTTGGCACACGGAGGACCCTCGCAATGTCTCGAGGCATTCCGAGTCCGGCGGACGAAGTTGGCCATCCCCACCCCCCAAGGCTATAGCACACCCGTTTTTGTGGCATTTTTCCAGAGGACGAACTTGGCGCCCCGGCCTTCAGGCGGTTATTTTTGGGCGCGGCTTTGCCTACGGCCTATTTTTGGCACACGGAGGCGCCTCGCAAAGTCTCGCGGCATTCCGAATTCGGCGGACGAAGTCGGCCAGCCCCACCCCCCAAGGCTATAGCCCACCCATTTTTGTGGCTTTTTTCCGCTGGACATACTTGGCGTCCCGGCCTTCTGGCGGTAATTTTTGGCGCGGATTTGCCCGTAGCCTACTCTTGGCACACGGAGGCCCCTCACAAAGTCTCTTGGCATTCCGAGTCCGGCGGACGAAGTTGGCCAGCCACACCCCCCAAGGCTATAGCCCACCCGTTTTTGTGGCCTTTTTCCGCTGGACGAACTTGGCGCCCCGGCCTTCGGGCGGTTATTTTTGGGCGCGGTTTTGCCCGCGGCCTATTTTTTGTATACGGAGGCCCCTCACAAACTCTCGTGGCATTCCGAGTCCGGCGGACGAAGTTGGCCAGCCCCACCCCCCAAGGCTATAGCCCACCCGTTTTGGAGGCCTTTTTCCGCTGGACGAACTTGGCGCCTCGGCCTTCGGGCGGTTATTTTTAGCCGCGGGCAAATTTTTGGCACACGGAGGCCCCTTACAAAGTCTCGCGGCATTCCAAGTCCGGCGGACGAAGTTGGCCAGCCCCACCCCCCAGGGCTATAGCCCACCAGTTTTTGTGGCCTTTTTCCGCTGGACGAACTTGGCGCCCCGCCCTTCGGGCTGTTATTTTTGGGCGCGGCTTTGTCCGCAGCCTATTTTTTGCACACGGAGGCCCCTCGCAAACTCTCGTGTCATTCCGAGTCCGGCGGACGAAGTGGGCCAGTCCCACCCCCCAAGGCTATAGCCCACCCGTTTTGTTGGCCTTTTTCCGCGGGACGAACTTGGCGCCCCGGCCTTCAGGCGGTTATTTTTGTACGCGGCTTTGCCCGCGGTCTATTTTTGGCACACGGAGGCCCCTCGCAAAGTCTCGCGGTATTCCGAGTCCGGCGGACGAAGTCGGCCAGCCGCACTCCCCAAGGCTATAGCCCACCCGTTTTTGTGGCCTTTTTCCGCTGGACGAACTTCGCGCACCGGCCTTCGGGCGGTTATTTTTGTGCGCGGCTTTGCCCGCAGCTTATTTTTGGCACACGTACGCCCCTTGCAAAGTCTCGCGCCATTCCGAGTCCGGCGGACGAAGTTGGCCCGCCCCACCCCCCGAGGCGATAGCCCCACCCGTTTTTGGGGGCTTTTTCTGCTGGACGAACTTGGCGCCCCGGCCTTCGGGCGGTTGTTTTATGGCGCGGCTGTGCCCGCGGCCTATTTTTGGCACATGGAGACGCCTTGCCAAGTCTCGCGCCATTCCGAGTCCGGCGGACGAAGTTGGCCAGCCCCACCCCCCAAGGCTATAGCCCACCCGTTTTTGGGGCCTTTTTCCGCTGGACGAACTTGGCGCCCCGGTCTTCGGGCAGTTATTTTTGGGTGCGGCTGTACCCACGGCCTATTTTTGCACATGGAGGTGCCTCGCAAAGTCTCGTGCCATTCCGAGTCCGGCGGACAAAGTTGGCCAGACCCACCCCCCAAGGCTATAGCCCACCCGTTTTTGTGGCCTTTTTCCGCTGGACGAACTTGGCGCCCCGGACTTCGGGCGGTTATTTTTCGGCGCGGCTGAGCCCGCGGCCTATTTTTAGCACACGGAGGCGCCTCGCAAAGTCTGGCGCCATTCCGAGTCCGGCGGACGAAGTTGGCCAGCCCCACCCCCCAAGGCTATAGCCCACCCGTTTTTGTGGCCTTTTTCCGCTGGACGAACTTTGCGCCCCGGCCTTCAGGCAGTTATTTTGGGCGCGGCTGTGCCCGCGGCCTATTTTTGGCACACGGAGTCGCCTCGCGAAGTCTCGCGCCATTCCGAGTCCGGCGGAGGAAGTAGGCCGGCCCCACCCCCCAAGGCTATAGCCCACCTGTTTTTGTGGCCTTTTTCCGCTGGACGAATTTGGCGCCCTGGCCTTTGGGCGGTTATTTTTGGGAGCGGCTGAGCCCGCGGCGGATTTTTGGCACACGGAGGTGCCTCGCAAAGTCTCGCGCCATCCGAGTCCGGCGGACGAAGTTGGCCAGCCCAACCCCCCAAGGCTATAGCCCACCCGTTTTTGTGGGCTTTTTCCGCTGGACGAACTTGGCGCCCCGGTCTTCGGGCAGTTATTTTTGGGTGCGGCTGTACCCACGGCCTATTTTTGCACATGGAGGTGCCTCGCAAAGTCTCGTGCCATTCCGAGTCCGGCGGACAAAGTTGGCCAGACCCACCCCCCAAGGCTATAGCCCACCCGTTTTTGTGGCCTTTTTCCGCTGGACGAACTTGGCGCCCCGGACTTCGGGCGGTTATTTTTCGGCGCGGCTGAGCCCGCGGCCTATTTTTAGCACAGGGAGGCGCCTCGCAAAGTCTGGCGCCATTCCGAGTCCGGCGGACGAAGTTGGCCATCCCCACCCCCCAAGGCTATAGCCCACCCGTTTTTGTGGGCTTTTTCCGCTGGATGAACATGGCGCCCCGGCCTTCGGGCGGTTATTTTTGGGCCCGGCTGTGCCCGCGGCCTATTTTTGGCGCATGGAGGCGCCTCGTAATGTCACGCGCCATTCCGAGTCCGGCGGACGAAGTTGGCCAGCCCCACCCCCCAAGGCTATAGCCCACCCGTTTTTGTGGCCTTTTTCCGCTGGACGAACTTTGCGCCCCGGCCTTCAGGCAGTTATTTTGGGCGCGGCTGTGCCCGCGGCCTATTTTTGGCACACGGAGTCGCCTCGCGAAGTCTCGCGCCATTCCGAGTCCGGCAGAGGAAGTAGGCCGGCCCCACCCCCCAAGGCTATAGCCCACCTGTTTTTGTGGCCTTTTTCCGCTGGACGAATTTGGCGCCCTGGCCTTCGGGCGGTTATTTTTTGGAGCGGCTGAGCCCGCGGCGGATTTTTGGCACACGGAGGTGGCTCGCAAAGTCTCGCGCCATTCCGAGTCCGGCGGACGAAGTTGGCCAGCCCAACCCCCCAAGGCTATAGCCCACCCGTTTTTGTGGGCTTTTTCCGCTGGACGAACTTGGCACCCCGGCCTTCGGGGGGTTATTTTTTGGCGCGGCTGTGCCCTCGGCCTATTTTTGGCTCACGGAGGTGCCTCGCAAAGTCTGACGCCATTCCGAGTGCGGCGGACGAAGTTGGCCAGCCCCACCCCCCAAGGCTATAGCCCACCCGTTTTTGTGGGCTTTTTCCGCTGGACGAACTTGGCGCCCCAACCTTGGGCTGTTATTTTTGGGTGCGGCTGTGCCCACGGCCTATTGTTGGCACACGGAGGCACCTCGTAAAGTCTCGAACCATTCCGAGTCCGGCGGACGAAGTTGGCCAGCCCCACCCCCCAAGGCTATAGCCCACCCGTTTTTGTGGGCTTTTTCCGCTGGACGAACTTGGCGCCCCGGCCTTCGGGCTGTTATCTTTCGGCGCGGCTGTGCCCGTGGCCTATTTTTGGCACTCGGAGGCACCTCGTAAAGTCTCGTGCCATTCCGAGTCCGGCGGACGAAGTGGGCCGGCCCCACCCCCCAAGGCTATAGCCCACCCGTTTTTGTGGGCTTTTTCCACTGGACGAACTTGGCGCCCCGGCCTTCGGGCGGTTATTTTTGCGCGCGGCTGTGCCACTGGCCTATTTTTGGCACACGGAGGCGCCACGTAAAGTCTCGTGCCATTCCGAGTCCGGCGGACGAAGTCGGCCAGCCCCACCCCCCAAGGCTATAGCCCACCTGTTTTTGTGGGCTTTTTCCGCTGGACGAACTTGGCGCCCCGGCCTTCGAGCGGTTATTTTTGGGCGCGGCTGTGCCCGCGACCTATTTTTGGCACACGGAGGCGCCTCGCAAAGTCTGGCGCCATTCCGAGTCCGGCGGACGAAGTTGGCCATCCCCACCCCCCAAGGCTATAGCCCACACGTTTTTGTGGGCTTTTTCCGCTGGATGAACATGGCGCCCCGGCCTTCGGGCGGTTATTTTTGTGCCCGGCTGTGCCCGCGGCCTATTTTTGGCGCATGGAGGCGCCTCGTAATGTCACGCGCCATTCCGAGTCCGGCGGACGAAGTTGGCCAGCCCCACCCCCCAAGCCTATAGCCCACCCGTTTTTGTGGCCTTTTTCCGCTGGACGAACTTTGCGCCCCGGCCTTCAGGCAGTTATTTTGGGCGCGGCTGTGCCCGCGGCCTATTTTTGGCACACGGAGTCGCCTCGCGAAGTCTCGCGCAATTCCGAGTCCGGCGGAGGAAGTAGGCCGGCCCCACCCCCCAAGGCTATAGCCCACCTGTTTTTGTGGCCTTTTTCCGCTAGACGAATTTGGCGCCCTGGCCTTCGGGCGGTTATTTTTGGGAGCGGCTGAGCCCGCGGCGGATTTTTGGCACACGGAGGTATCTCGCAAAGTCTCGCGCCATTCCGAGTCCGGCGGACGAAGTTGGCCAGCCCAACCCCCCAAGGCTATAGCCCACCCGTTTTTGTGGGCTTTTTCCGCTGGTCGAATTTGGCACCCCGGCCTTCGGGGGGTTATTTTTTGGCGCGGCTGTGCCCTCGGCCTATTTTTGGCTCACGGAGGTGCCTCGCAAAGTCTGACGCCATTCCGAGTCCGGCGGACGAAGTTGGCCAGCCCCACCCCCCAAGGCTATAGCCCACCCGTTTTTGTGGGCTTTTTCCGCTGGACGAACTTGGCGCCCCAACCTTGGGCTGTTATTTTAGGGCGCGGCTGTGCCCACGGCCTATTTTTGGCACACGGAGGCACCTCGTAAAGTCTCGAGCCATTCCGAGTCCGGCGGACGAAGTTGGCCAGCCCCACCCCCCAAGGCTATAGCCCACCCGTTTTTGTGGCCTTTTTCCGCTGGACGAACTTGGTGCCCCGGCCTTCGGGCGGTCATTTTTGGGCGCGGCTGTGCCCGCGGCCTATTTTTACCACACGGAGGCGCCTCGTAAAGTCTCGTGCCATTCCGAGTCCGGCGGACGAAGTTGGCCAGCCCCACCCCCCAAGGCTATAGCCCACCCGTTTTTGTGGGCTTTTTCCGCTGGACGAACTTGGCGCCACGGCCTTCGGGCGGTTATTTTTGGGTGCGGCTGTGCCCGCGGCCTATGTTTGGCACACGGAGGTGCCTCGCAAAGTCTCGCGCCATTCTGAATCCGGCGGACGAAGTTGGCCAGCCCCAACCCCCAGGGCTATAGCCCACCCGTGTTTGTGGCCTTTTTCCGCTGGACGAAGTTGGCGCCCCGGCCTTCGGGTGGTTATTTTTGAGCGCGGCTGTGGCCGCAGCCTATTTTTGGCTCACGGAGGCACCTCGTAAAGTCTCGTGCCATTCCGAGTCCGGCGGACGAAGTTGGCCAGCCCCACCCCCCAAGGCTATAGCCCACCCGTTTTTGTGGGCTTTTTCCGCTGGACGAACTTGGCGCCCCGGCCTTCGGGCTGTTATCTTTCGGCGCGGCTGTGCCCGTTGCCTATTTTTGGCACTCGGAGGCACCTCGTAAAGTCTCGTGCCATTCCGAGTCCGGCGGACGAAGTGGGCCGGCCCCACCCCCCAAGGCTATAGCCCACCCGTTTTTGTGGGCTTTTTCCGCTGGACGAATTTGGCGCCCCGGCCTTCGGGCGGTTATTTTTGCGCGCGGCTGTGCCACTGGCCTATTTTTGGCACACGGAGGCGCCACGTAAAGTCTCGTGCCATTCCGAGTCCGGCGGACGAAGTTGGCCAGCCCCACCCCCCAAGGCTATAGCCCACCTGTTTTTGTGGGCTTTTTCCGCTGGACGAACTTGGCGCCCCGGCCTTCGAGCGGTTATTTTTGGGCGCGGCTGTGCCCGCGACCTATTTTTGGCACACGGAGGTTCCTCGCAAAGTCTAGCGCCATTCCGAGTCCGGCGGACGAAGTTGGCCAGCCCCACCCCCCAAGGCTATAGCCCATCCGTTTTAGGGGGCTTTTTCCGCTGGACGAACTTGGCGCCCCGGCCTTCGGGCGGTTATTTTTGGTCACGGCTGTGCCCGCGGCCAATTTTTGGCACACGGAGGCGCCTCGCAAAGTCTCGCGTCATTCCGAGTCCGGCGGACGAAGTGGGCCGGCCCCACCCCCCAAGGCTATAGCCCACCCGTTTTTGTGGGCTTTTTCCACTGGACGAACTTGGCGCCCCGGCCTTCGGGTGGTTATTTTTGGGCGCGGCTGTGCCCGTGGCCTATTGTTGGCACACGGAGGCGCCACGTAAAGTCTCGCGTCATTCCGAGTCCGGCGGACGAAGTTGGCCAGCCCCACCCCCCAAGGCAATAGCCCACCCGTTTTTGTGGCCTTTTTCCGCTGGACGAACTAGGCGCCCCGGCCTTCGGGCGGTTATTTTTGGGCCCGGCCTAGCCCGCGGTCTATTTTTGGCACACGGAGTCCCCTTGTAAAGTCTCGCGGCATTCTGAATCCGGTGGACGAAGTTGGCCAGCCCCACCCCCCAAGGCTATAGCCCACCCGTTTTTGTGTCCTTTTTCCGCTGGACGAACTTGGCGCCCCGGCCTTCTTACGGTAATTTTTGCCGCGGCTTTGCTCGCGGCCGATTTTTGGCACACGGAGGCCCCTCGCAAAGTCTCGCGGCATTCCGAGTCCGGCGGACGAAGTCGGCCAGCCCCACTCCCCAAGGATATAGCCCACCCGTTTTTGTGGCCTTTTTCCGCTGGACGAACTTGGCGCCCCGGCCTTCGGGCGGCTATTTTTGGGCGTGGCTTTGCCCGCGGCCTATTTTTTGTACACGGAGGCTGCTCGCAAAGTGTCATGACATTCCGTGTCCGGCGGACGAAGTTGGCCAGCCCCACCCCCCAAGGCTATAGCCCACCCGTTTTTGAGGCCTTTTTCCGCTGGACGAACTTGGCGCCTCGGCCTTCGGCGGTTATTTTTGGCCGCGGCTTTGCCCGCGGCCTATTTTTGGCACACAGAGGCCCCTCGCAAAGTCTCGCGTCATTCCGAGTCCGGCGGACGAAGTGGGCCGGCCCCACCCCCCAAGGCTATAGCCCACCCGTTTTTGTGGCATTTTTCCAGAGGACGAACTTGGCGCCCCGGCCTTCAGGCGGTTATTTTTGGGCGCGGCTTTGCCCGCGGCCTATTTTTTGTACACGAAGGCCCGTCGTAAAGTCTCGAGGCATTCCGAGTCAGGCGGACGAAGTTGGCCAGCCCAACCCCCCAAGGCTATAGCCCACCCGTTTTTGTGGCCTTTTTCCGCTGGACGAACTAAGCGCCCCGGCCTTCGGGCGGTAATTTTTGGCGCGGCTTTGCCCGCAGCCTACTTTTGGCACACGGAGGCCCCTCGCAAAGTCTCGCGGTATTCCGAGTCCGGCGGACGAAGTCGGCCAGCCGCACTCCCCAAGGCTATAGCCCACCCGTTTTTGTGGCCTTTTTCCGCTGGACGAAGTTGGCGCCCCGGCCTTCGGCCCGTTATTTTTAGGCGCGGCTGTGCCCGTGGCCTATTTTTGGCACACGGAGGCGCCTCGCAAAGTCTCGTACCATTCCGAGTCCGGCGGACGAAGTTGGCCAGCCCCACCCCCCAAGGCTATAGCCCACCCGTTTTTGTTGCCTTTTTCCGCTGGACGAACTTGGCGCCCCGGCCTTCGGGAGGTTATTTTTGGGGCCCGGCTGTTCCCGCGGCCTATTTTTGGCACACGGAGGCGCCTCGCAAAGTCTCGCGCCATTCCAAGTCGGGCGGACGAAGTTGGTCAGCCCCACCCCCCAAGGCAATAGCCCACCCGTTTTTGTGGGCGTTTTCCGCTGGACGAACTTTACGCCCCGGCCATCGGGCCGTTATTTTTGGGCGCGGCTGTGCCCGTGGCCTATTTTTGGCACACAGAGGCACCTTGCAAAGTCTCGCACCATTCCGAGTCCGGCGGACGAAGTTCGCCCGCCCCCACCCCCCAAGGCTATAGCCCACCTGTTTTTGTGGCCTTTTTCCGCTGGACGAACTTGGCGCCCCGGCCATCGGGTGGTTATTTTTGGGCGCGGCTGTGCCCGCGGCCTATTTTTGGCACACAGAGGCACCTTGCAAAGTCTGGCGCCATTCCGAGTCCGGCGGTTGAAGTTGGCCCGCCCCACCCCCCAAGGCTATAGCCCACCCGTTTTTGTGGGCTTTTTCCGCTGGACGAATTTGGCGCCCCGTCCTTCGGGCGGTTATTTTTGGCTCGGCTTTGCCCGCGGCCTATTTTTGGCACACGGAGGCCCCTCGTAAAGTCTCGCGGCATTCCGAGTCCAGCGGACGAAGTTGGCCAGCCCCACCCCCCAAGGCTATAGCCCACCCGTTTTTGTGGCCTCTTTCCGCGGGACGAACTTGGCGCCCCGGCCTTCGGGCAGTTATTTGTTGCACGCGGCTTTGCCCGCGGCCTATTTTTGGCACACGGAGGGCCCTCGTAAAGTCTCGCGGCATTCCGAGTCGGGCGGACGAAGTGGGCCAACCCCACCCCCCAAGGCTATAGCCCACCCGTTTTTGTGGCCTTTTTCCGCTGGACGAACTTGGCGCCCCGGCCTTCGGGCGGTTATTTTTGTGTGCGGCTTTGCCCGCGTCCTATTTTTGGCACACGTAGGCCCCTCGTAAAGTCTTGCGGCATTCCGAGTCGGGCGGACGAAGTGGGCCAGCCCCACCCCCCAAGGCTATAGCCCACCCGTTTTTGTGGCCTTTTTCCGCTGGACGAACTTCGCGCCCCGGCCTTCGGGCGGTAATTTTTGGGCGCGGCAGTGCCCGTGGCCTATTTTTGGCACACGGAGGCACCTCGCAAAGTCTCGCGCCATTCCGAGTCCAGCGTACGAAGTTGGCCAGCCCCACCCCCCAAGGCTATAGCCCACCCGTTTTTGTGGCCATTTTCCGCTGGACGAACTTGGCGCCCCGGCCGTCGGGCGGTAATTTTTGGGTGCGGCTGTGCCCGCAGCCTATTTTTGGCACACGGAGGCGCCTCGCAAAGTCTCGCACCATTCCGAGTCCGGCGGACGAAGCTGGCCAGCCCCACCCCCCAAGGCTATAGCCCACCCGTTTTTGTGGCCTTTTTCCGCTGGACGAACTTGGCGCCCCGGCCTTCGGGCGGTTATTTTTTGGCTCGGCTTTGCCCGCGGCCTATTTTTGGCACACGGAGGCCCCTCGTAAAGTCTCCCAGCATTCCGAGTCCGGCGGGCGAAGTTGGCCAGCCCCACCCCCCAAGGCTATAGCCCACCCGTTTTTGTGGCCTTTTTCCGCTGGACGAACTTGGCGCCCCGGCCTTCGGGCGGTAATTTTTGGGCGCGGCTGTTCCCGCAGCCTATTTTTGGCACACGGAGGCCCCTCGTAAAGCCTCGCGGCATTCCGAGTCCGGCGGACGAAGTGGGCCAGCCCCACCCCCCAAGGCTATAGCCCACCCGTTTTTGTGGCCTTTTTCCGCGGGACGAACTTGGCGCCCCGGCCTTCGGGCTGTTATTTTTGCGCGCGGCTTTGCCCGCGGCCTATTTTTGGCACACGTAGGCCCCTCGTAATGTCTCGCGGCTTTCTGAGTCGGGCGGACGAAGTGGGCCAGCCCCACCCCCCAAGGCTATAGCCCACCCGTTTTAGTGGCCTTTTTCCGCTCGACGAACTTGGCGCCCCGGCCTTCGGGCGGTTATTTTTGGGCACGGCTTTGCCCGCGGCCTGTTATTGGCACACGGAGGTGCCTCACAAAGGCTCGCGCCATTCCGAGTCCGGCGAACGAAGTTGGCCAGCCCCACCCCCCAAGGCTATAGCCCACCCGTTTTTGTGGCCTTTTTCCGCTGGATGAACTTGGCGCCCCGGCCTTCGGGCGGTTATTTTTGGGCACGGCTTTGCCCGCGGCCTATTTTTGGCACATGAAGGCCCCTCGCAAAGTCTCGCGGCAGTTGGAGTCCGGCGGACGAAGTCGGCCAGCCCCACCCCCCAAGGCTATAGCCCACCCGTTTTTGTGGCCTTTTTCCGCTGGACGAACTTGGCGCCCCGGCCTTCGAGCGGTTATTTTTCGGCTCGGCTGTGCCCGCGGCCTATTTTTAGCACACGGATGCGCCTCGCAAAGTCTGGCGCCATTCGGAGTCCGGCAGACGAAGTTGGCCAGCCCAACCCCCCAAGGCTATTGCTCACCCGTTTTTGTGGGCTTTTTCCGCTGGACGAACTTGGCGCCCCGGCCTTCGGGGGATTATTTTTGGGCGCGGCTGTGCCCGCGGCCTATTTTTGGCACACGGAGGCGTCTCGCAAAGTCGCGCGCCATTCCGAGTCCGGCGGACGAAGTTGGCCAGCCCCACCCCCCAAGGCTATAGCCCACCCGTTTTTGTGGGCTTTTTCCGCTGGACGAACTTGGCGCCCCGGCCTTCGAGCGATTATTTTTGGGCGCGGCTGTGCCTGCGGTCTATTATTGGCACACGGAGGAGCCTCGCAAAGTCTCGCGCCATTCCGTGTCCGGCGGACGAAGTTGGCCAGCCCCACCCCCGGAGGCTATAGCCCACCCGTTTTAGTGGGCTTTTTCCGCTGGACGAACTTGGCGCTCCAGCCTTCGGGCGGTTATTTTTGGGCGCGGCTTTGTCCACGGCCTATTTTTGGCACAAGGAGGCCCCTTGCAAAGTCTCGCGGCATTCCGAGTCCGGCGGACGAAGTTGGCCAGCCCCCCCCCCAAGGCTATGGCCCACCCGTTTTTGTGGCCTTTTTCCGCGGGACGAACTTGGCGCCCCGGCCTTCGGGCAGTTATTTTTGTGCGCGGCTGTGCCCGCGGTCTATTTTTGGCACACGGAGACGCCTCGCAAAGTATCGCGCCATTCCGAGTCCGGCGGACGAAGTTGGCCAGCCCCACCCCCCAAGGCTATAGCCCACCCGTTTTTGTGGCCTTTTTCCGCTGGACGAAGTTGGCGCCCCGGCCTTCGGGCGGTTATTTTGGGGCGCGGCTTTGCCCGCGGCCTATTTTTGGCACACGTAGGCCCCTCGTAAAGTCTCGCGGCATTCCAAGCCGGGCGGACGAAGTGGGCCAGCCCCACCCCCCAAGGCTATAGCCCACCCGTTTTTGTGGCCTTTTTCCGCTGGACGAACTTGGCGCCCCGGCCTTGGGGCGGTTATTTTTGGGCGCGGCAGTGCCCACGGCCTATTTTTGGCACACGGAGGTGCCTCGCAAAGGCTCGCGCCATTCCGAGTCCGGCGGACGAAGTTGGCCAGCCCCACCCCCCAAGGCTATAGCCCATCCGTTTTAGTGGGCTTTTTCCGCTGGACGAACTTGGCGCCCCAGCCGTCGGGTAGTTATTTTTGGGTGCGGCTGTGCCTGCGGCCTATTTTTGGCACACAGAGGCACCTCGCAAAGTCTCGCGCCATTCCGAGTCCGGCGAACGAAGTTGGCCAGCCCCACCCCCCAAGGCTATAGCCCACCCGTTTTTGTGGATTTTTCCGCTGGACGAACTTGGCGCCCCGGCCTTAGGGCGGTTATTTTTGGGCGCTGCTGTGCCCGCGGCCAATTTTTGGCACACGGAGGCGCCTCGCAAACACTCGTGCCATTCCGAGTCCGGCGGACGAAGTTGGCCAGCCACACCCCCCAAGGCTATAGCCCACCCGTTTTTGTGGCCTTTTTCCGCTGGACGAACTTGGCGCCCCGGCCTTCGGGCTGTTATTTTTCGGCGTGGCTGTGCCCGCGGCCTATTTTTACCACACGGATGCGCCTCGCAACGTCTGGCGCAATTCCGAGTCCGGCGGACGAAGTTGGCCAGCCCCACCCCCCAAGGCTATAGCCGACCCGTTTTTGTGGGCTTTTTCCGCTGGACGAACATGGCGCCCCGGCCTTCGGGCGGTTATTTTTGGGCGCGGCTGTGCCCGCGGCCTTCTTTTGGCACATGGAGGCGCCTCGCAATGTCACGCGCCATTCCGAGTCCGGCGGACGAAGTTGGCCAGCCCCACCCCCCAAGACTATAGCCCACCCGTTTTTGTGGCCTTTTTCCGCTGGACGAAGTTGGCGCCCCGGCCTTCGGACTGTTATTTTTGGGTGCGGCAGTGCCCGCGGCCTATTTTTGGCACACGGAGTCGCTTCGTGAATTCTCGCGCCATTCCGAGTCCGGCGGACGAAGTTGGCCGACCCCACCCCCCAAGGCTATAGCCCACCTGTTTTTGTGGGCTTTTTCCGCTGGACGAACTTGGCGGCCCGGCCTTCGGGCGGTTATTTTTGGGCGCGGCTGAGCCCGCGACCTATTTTTGGCACACGGAGGTGCCTCGCAAAGTCTCGCACCATTCTGAGTCCGGCGGACGAAGTTAGCCAGCCCAACCCCCCAAGGCTATAGCCCACCCGTTTTTGTGGGCTTTTTCCGCTGGACGAACTTGGCGCCCCGTCCTTCGGGCAGTTATTTTAGGGCTCGGCTGTGCCCGCGGCCTGTTTTTTGCACATGGAGGCACCTCGCAAAGTCTCGCGCCATTCCGAGTCCGGCGGACGAAGTTGGCCAGCCCCACCCCCCAAGGCTATAGCCCACCCGTTTTTGCGGCCTTTTTCCGCTGGACGAACTTGGCGCCCAGGCCTTAGGCGGTTATTTTGGGGTGCTACTGTGCCCGCGGCCTATTTTTGGCACACGGAGGCGCCTCACAAAGACTCGCGCCATTCCGAGTGCGGCGGACGAAGTGGGCCAGCCACACCTCCCAAGGCTATAGCCCGCCCGTTTTTCTGGCCTTTTTCCGCTGGACGAACTTGGTGCCCCGGCCTTCGGGCGGTTATTTTTGGGCGTGCCTGTGCCCGCGGCCTATTTTTGGCACACGGAGGCGCCTCGTAAAGTGTCCCGCCATTCCGAGTCCGGCGGACGAAGTTGGCCAGCCCCACCCCCCAAGGCTATAGCCCACCCGTTTTTGTGGCCTTTTTCCGCTGGGCGAACTTGGCAACCCGGCCTTCGCGTGGTTATTTTTTGGTACGGCTGTACCCATGGCCTATTTTTGGCACATGGAGGTTCCTCGCAAAGTCTCGTGCCATTCCGAGTCCGGCGGACAAAGTTGGCCAGACCCACCCCCCAAGGCTATAACCCACCCGTTTTTGTGGGCTTTTTCCGCTGGACGAACTTGGCGCCCCGGCCTTCGGGCAGTTATTTTAGGGCTCGGCTGTGCCCGCGGCCTGTTTTTTGCACACGGAGGCACCTCACAAAGTCTCGCGCCATTCCGAGTCCGGCGGACGAAGTGGGCCAGCCCCACCCCCCAAGGCTATAGCCCACCCGTTTTTGTGGCCTTTTTCCGCTGGACGAACTTGGCGCCCAGGCCTTAGCCGGTTATTTTTAGGCGCTGCTGTGCCCGCGGCCTATTTTTGGCACACGGAGGCGCCTCACAAAGACTCGCGCCATTCCGAGTCCGGCGGACGAAGTTGGCCAGCCACACCCCCCAAGGCTATAGCCCGCCCGTTTTTCTGGCCTTTTCCCGCTGGACGAACTTGGTATCCCGGCCTTCGGGCGGTTATTTTTGGGTGTGCCTGTGCCCGCGGCCTATTTTTGGCACACGGAGGCGCCTCGCAAAGTCTCGCGCCATTCCGAGTCCGGCGGACGAAGTTGGCCAGCCCCACCCCCCAAGGCTATAGTCCACCCGTTTTTGTGGCCTTTTTCCGCTGGGCGAACTTGGCAACCCGGCCTTCGCGTGGTTATTTTTGGGTACGGCTGTACCCACGGCCTATTTTTGGCACAAGGAGGTTCCTCGCAAAGTCTCGTGCCATTCCGAGTCCGGCGGACAAAGTTGGCCAGACCCACCCCCCAAGGCTATAGCCCACCCGTTTTTGTGGCCTTTTTCCGCTGGACGAACTTGGCGCCCCGGCCTTCGGGCGGTTATTTTTCGGCGCGGCTGAGCCCGCGGCCTATTTTTAGCACACGGAGGCCCCTCGCAAAGTCTGGCGTCATTCCGAGTCCGGCGGACGAAGTTGGCCAGCCCCACCCCCCAAGGCTATAGCCCACCCGTTTTTGTGGGCTTTTTCCGCTGGATGAACATGGCGCCCCGGCCTTCGGGCGGTTATTTTTGGGCCCGGCTGTGCCCGCGGCCGATTTTTGGCGCATGGAGGTGCCTCGTAATGTCACACGCCATTCCGAGTCCGGCGGACGAAGTGGGCCAGCCCCACCCCCCAAGGCTATAGCCCACCCGTTTTTGTGGCCTTTTTCCGCTGGACGAACTTTGCGCCCCGGCCTTCAGGCGGTTATTTTGGGCGCGGCTGTGCCCGCGGCCTATTTTTCGCACACGGAGTCGCCTCGCAAAGTCTGACGCCATTCCGAGTCCGGCGGACGAAGTTGGCCAGCCCCACCCCCCAAGGCTATAGCCCACCCGTTTTTGTGGGCTTTTTCCGCTGGACGAATTTGGCGCCCCGGACTTCGGGCAGTTATTTTTGGGCGCGGCTGTGCCCGCGGCCTATTTTTCGCACACGGAGTCGCCTCGCAAAGTCTGACGCCATTCCGAGTCCGGCGGACGAAGTTGGCCAGCCCCACCCCCCAAGGCTATAGCCCACCCGTTTTTGTGGGCTTTTTCCGCTGGACGAATTTGGCGCCCCGGACTTCGGGCAGTTATTTTTGGGCGCGGCTGTGCCCACGGCCTATTTTTGGCACACGGAGGTGCCTCGCAAAGTCTCGCGCCATTCCGAGTCCGGCGGACGAAGATGGCCAGCCCAACCCCCCAAGGCTATAGCCCACCCGTTTTTGTGGGCTTTTTCCGCTGGACGAACTTGGCGCCCCGGCCTTCGGGCGGTTATTTTTGGGCGCGGCTGTGCCCGCGGCCTATTTTTCGCACACGGAGTCGCCTCGCAAAGTCTGACGCCATTCCGAGTCCGGCGGACGAAGTTGGCCAGCCCCACCCCCCAAGGCTATAGCCCACCCGTTTTTGTGGGCTTTTTCCGCTGGACGAATTTGGCGCCCCGGACTTCGGGCAGTTATTTTTGGGCGCGGCTGTGCCCGCGGCCTATTTTTGGCACACGGAGGCGCCTCACAAAGACTCGCGCCATTCCGAGTCCGGCGGACGAAGTTGGCCAGCCACACCCCCCAAGGCTATAGCCCGCCCGTTTTTCTGGCCTTTTCCCGCTGGACGAACTTGGTATCCCGGCCTTCGGGCGGTTATTTTTGGGTGTGCCTGTGCCCGCGGCCTATTTTTGGCACACGGAGGCGCCTCGCAAAGTCTCGCGCCATTCCGAGTCCGGCGGACGAAGTTGGCCAGCCCCACCCCCCAAGGCTATAGTCCACCCGTTTTTGTGGCCTTTTTCCGCTGGGCGAACTTGGCAACCCGGCCTTCGCGTGGTTATTTTTGGGTACGGCTGTACCCACGGCCTATTTTTGGCACAAGGAGGTTCCTCGCAAAGTCTCGTGCCATTCCGAGTCCGGCGGACAAAGTTGGCCAGACCCACCCCCCAAGGCTATAGCCCACCCGTTTTTGTGGCCTTTTTCCGCTGGACGAACTTGGCGCCCCGGCCTTCGGGCGGTTATTTTTCGGCGCGGCTGAGCCCGCGGCCTATTTTTAGCACACGGAGGCCCCTCGCAAAGTCTGGCGTCATTCCGAGTCCGGCGGACGAAGTTGGCCAGCCCCACCCCCCAAGGCTATAGCCCACCCGTTTTTGTGGGCTTTTTCCGCTGGATGAACATGGCGCCCCGGCCTTCGGGCGGTTATTTTTGGGCCCGGCTGTGCCCGCGGCCGATTTTTGGCGCATGGAGGTGCCTCGTAATGTCACACGCCATTCCGAGTCCGGCGGACGAAGTGGGCCAGCCCCACCCCCCAAGGCTATAGCCCACCCGTTTTTGTGGCCTTTTTCCGCTGGACGAACTTTGCGCCCCGGCCTTCAGGCGGTTATTTTGGGCGCGGCTGTGCCCGCGGCCTATTTTTCGCACACGGAGTCGCCTCGCAAAGTCTGACGCCATTCCGAGTCCGGCGGACGAAGTTGGCCAGCCCCACCCCCCAAGGCTATAGCCCACCCGTTTTTGTGGGCTTTTTCCGCTGGACGAATTTGGCGCCCCGGACTTCGGGCAGTTATTTTTGGGCGCGGCTGTGCCCGCGGCCTATTTTTCGCACACGGAGTCGCCTCGCAAAGTCTGACGCCATTCCGAGTCCGGCGGACGAAGTTGGCCAGCCCCACCCCCCAAGGCTATAGCCCACCCGTTTTTGTGGGCTTTTTCCGCTGGACGAATTTGGCGCCCCGGACTTCGGGCAGTTATTTTTGGGCGCGGCTGTGCCCACGGCCTATTTTTGGCACACGGAGGTGCCTCGCAAAGTCTCGCGCCATTCCGAGTCCGGCGGACGAAGATGGCCAGCCCAACCCCCCAAGGCTATAGCCCACCCGTTTTTGTGGGCTTTTTCCGCTGGACGAACTTGGCGCCCCGGCCTTCGGGCGGTTATTTTTGGGCGCGGCTGTGCCCGCGGCCTATTTTTGGCACACGGAGGCACCTCGTAAAGTCTCGTGCCATTCCGAGTCCGGCGGACGAAGTTGGCCAGCCCCACCCCCCAAGGCTATAGCCCACCCGTTTTTGTGGGCTTTTTCCGCTGGACGAACTTGGCGCCCCGGCCTTCGGGCGGTTATTTTTGGGCGCGGCTGTGCCCGCGGCCTATTTTTGGCACACGGAGGCGCCTCGTAAAGTCTCGTGCCATTCCGAGTCCGGCGGACGAAGTTGGCCAGCCCCACCCCCCAAGGCTATAGCCCACCCGTTTTTGTGGGCTTTTTCCGCTGGACGAACTTGGCGCCCCGGCCTTCGGGCGGTTATTTTTGGGCGCGGCTGTGCCCGCGGCCTATTTTTAGCACACGGAGGCGCCTCGCAAAGTCTGGCGTCATTCCGAGTCCGGCGGACGAAGTTGGCCAGCCCCACCCCCCAAGGCTATAGCCCACCCGTTTTTGTGGGCTTTTTCCGCTGGACGAACTTGGCGCCCCGGCCTTCGGGCGGTAATTTTTGGGCGCGAATGTACCCGCGGCCTATTTTTGGCACATGGAGGTGCCTCGTAAAGTCTCGTGCCATTCTGAGTCCGGCGGACGAAGTTGGCCAGCCCCACCCCCCAAGGCTATAGCCCACCCGTTTTTGTGGGCTTTTTCCGCTGGACGAACTTGCGCCCCGGCCTTCGGACGGTTATTTTGGGCGCGGCTGTGCCCGCGGCCTATTTTTCGCACACGGAGTCGCCTCGCAAAGTCTGACGCCATTCCGAGTCCGGCGGACGAAGTTGCCAGCCCCACCCCCCAAGGCTATAGCCCACCCGTTTTTGTGGGCTTTTTCCGCTGGACGAATTTGGCGCCCCGGACTTCGAGCAGTTATTTTTGGGCGCGGCTGTGCCCGCGGCCTATTTTTCGCACACGGAGTCGCCTCGCAAAGTCTGACGCCATTCCGAGTCCGGCGGACGAAGTTGGCCAGCCCCGGCCTTCGGGCGCTTATTTTTGGGCGCGGCTGTGCCCGTGGCCTATTTTTGGCACACGGAGGCACCTCGTAAAGTCTCGTGCCATTCCGAGTCCGGCGGACGAAGTTGGCCAGCCCCACCCCCCAAAGCTATAGCCCACCCGTTTTTGTGGGCTTTTTCCGCTGGACGAACTTGGCGCCCCGGCCTTCGGGCTGTTATTTTTTGGGCGCGGCTGTGCCCGTGGCCTATTTTTACCACACGGAGGCGCCTCGTAAAGTCTCGTGCCATTCCGAGTCCGGCGGACGAAGTTGGCCAGCCCCACCCCCCAAGGCTATAGCCCACCCGTTTTTGTGGGCTTTTTCCGCTGGACGAACTTGGCGCCCCGGCCTTCGGGCAGTTATTTTTGGGCGCGGCTGTGCCCGCGGCCTATTTTTGGCACACAGAGGCGCCTCGTAAAGTCTCGTGCCATTCCGAGTCCGGCGGACGAAGTTGGCCAGCCCCACCCCCCAAGGCTATAGCCCACCCATTTTTGTGGGCTTTTTCCGCTGGACGAACTTGGCGCCCCGGCCTTCGGGCGGTTATTTTTGGGCGCGGCTGTGCCCGCGGCCTATTTTTGGCACACGGAGGCTCCTCGTAAAGTGTCGTGCCATTCCGAGTCCGGCGGACGAAGTTGGCCAGCCCCACCCCCCAAGGCTATAGCCCACCCGTTTTTGTGGGCTTTTTCCGCTGGACGAACTTGGCGCCCCGGCCTTCGGGCGGTTATTTTTGGGCGCGGCTGTGCCCGTGGCCTATTTTTGGCACACGGAGGCACCTCGTAAAGTCTCGTGCCATTCCGAGTCCGGCGGACGAAGTTGGCCAGCCCCACCCCCCAAGGTTATAGCCCACCCGTTTTTGTTTGCTTTTTCCGCTGGACGAACTTGGCGCCCCGGCCTTCGGGCGGTTATTTTTGGGCGCGAATGTACCCGCGGCCTATTTTTGGCACATGGAGGTGCCTCGTAAAGTCTCGTGCCATTCTGAGTCCGGCGGACGAAGTTGGCCAGCCCCACCCCCCAAGGCTATAGCCCACCCGTTTTTGTGGGCTTTTTCCGCTGGACGAACTTGGCGCCCCGGCCTTCGGGCGGTTATTTTTGGGCGCGGCTGTGCCCGCAGCCTATGTTTGGCACACGGAGGTGCCTCGCAAAGTCTCGCGCCATTCCGAATCCGGTGGACGAAGTTGGCCAGCCCCACCCCCCAGGGCTATAGCCCGCCCGTTTTTGTGGCCTTTTTCCGCTGGACGAAGTTGGCGCCCCGGCCTTCGGGCGGTTATTTTTGGGCGCGGCTCTGCCCGCGGCCTATTTTTGGCACACGGAGGTGCCTCGTAAAGTCTCGTGCCATTCCGAGTCTGGCGGACGAAGTGGGCCAGCCCCACCCCCCAACGCTATAGCCCACACGTTTTTGCGGGCTTTTTGCGCTGGACGAACTTGGCGCCCCGGCCTTCGGGCGGTTATTTTTGGACGCGGCTGTGCCCGCGGCCTATTTTTGGCACTCGGAGGTGCCTCGCAAAGTGTCGCGCCATTCCGAATCCGGCGGACGAAGATGGACAGTCCCACCCCCCAGGGTTATAGCCCACCCGTTTTTGTGGCCTTTTTCCGCTGGACGAAGTTGGCGCCCCGGCCTTCGGCGGTTATATTTGGGTGCCGCTGTGCCCGCGGCCTATTTTTGGGACACGGTGGCACTTCGCAAAGTCTCGCGCCATTCCGAGCCCGGCGGACGAAGTTTGCCAGCCCCACCCCCCCAGGCTATAGCCCACCCGTTTTGTGGGCTTTTTCCGCTGGACGAACTTGGCTCCCCGGCCTTCGGGCGGTTATTTGTAGGCGCGGCTGTGTCCGCGGCCTATTTTTGGCACACGAAGGCGCCTCGCAATGTCTCGCGCCATTCCGAGTCCGGCGGACGAAGTTGGCCAGCCCCACCCCCCAAGGCTATAACCCACCCGTTTTTGCGGGCTTTTTGCGGTGGACGAACTTTGCGCCCCAGCCTTCGGGCGGTTATTTTTGGGCGCGGCTGTGCCCGTGGCATATTTTTGGTACACGGAGGCACCTCGGAAAGTCTGGCGCCATTCCGAGTCCGGCGGACGAAGTTGGCCAGCCCCATCCCCCAACGCTATAGCCCACACGTTTTTGTGGGCTTTTTGCGCTGGACGAACTTGGCGCCCCGGCCTTCGGGCGGTTATTTTTGGACGCGGCTGTGCCCGCGGCCTATTTTTGGCACTCGGAGGTGCCTCGCAAAGTGTCGCGCCATTCCGAATCCGGCGGACGAAGTTGGACAGCCCCACCCCCCAGGGTTATAGCCCACCCGTTTTTGTGGCCTTTTTCCGCTGGACGAAGTTGGCGCCCCGGCCTTCGGTGGTTATTGTTGGGTGCGGCTGTGCCCGCGGCCTATTTTTGGCACACGGAGGTGCCTCGCAAAGTCTCGCGCCATTCCGAGTCCGGCGTACGAAGTTGGCCAGCCCCACCCCCCAAGGCTATAGCCCACCCGTTTTTGTGGCCTTTTTCCGCTGGACGAACTTGGCGCCCCGGCCTTGGGGCAGTCATTTTTGGACGCGGCTGTGCCCGCGGCCTATTTTTGGGACACGGAGGTGCCTTGCAAAGTCTCGCTCCATTCCGAGTCCGGGGGACGAAGTTGGCCAGCCCCACCCCCCAAGGCTATAGCCCACCCGTTTTTGTGGCCTTTTTCCGCTGGACCTACTTGGCGCCCCGGCCTTCGGGCGGTCATTTTTGGGCGCGGCTGTGCCCGCGGCCTATTTTTGGGACACGGAGGTGCCTCGCAAAGTGTCGCGCCATTCCAAATCCGGCGGACGAAGTTGGACAGCCCCACCCCCCAGGGTTATAGCCCACCCGTTTTTGTGGCCTTTTTCCGCTGGACGAAGTTGGCGCCCCGGCCTTCGGCGGTTATTTTTGGGTGCGGCTGTGCCCGCGGCCTATTTTTGGCACACGGAGGTGCCTCGCAAAGTCTCGCGCCATTCCGAGTCCGGCGGACGAAGTTGGCCAGCCCCACCCCCCAAGGCTATAGCCCACCCATTTTTGCGGGCTTTTTCCGCTGGACGAACTTGGCGCCCCGGCATTCGGGCGGTTATTTTTGGACGCGGCTGTGCCCGTGGCCTATTTTTGGCACACGAAGGTGCCTCTTAAAGGCTCGAGCCATTCCGAGTCCGGCGGACGAAGTTGGCCAGCCCCACCCCCCAAGGCTATAGCCCACCCGTTTTTGTGGCCTTTTTCCGCTGGACGAACTTGGCTCCCCGGCCTTCGGGCGGTTATTTGTAGGCGCGGCTGTGTCCGCGGCCTATTTTTGGCACACGGAGGCGCCTTGCAATGTCTCGCGCCATTCCGAGTCCGGCGGACGAAGTTGGCCAGCCCCACCCCCCAAGGCTATAACCCACCCGTTTTTGTGGGCTTTTTCCGCTGGACGAACTTGGCGCCCCGGCCTTCGGGCGGCTATTTTTGGGCGCGGTTGTGCCCACGGCCTAGTTTTGGCACACGGAGGTGCCTTGTAAAGTCTCACGCCATTCCGAGTCCGGCGGATGAAGTTGGCCAGCCCCACCCCCAAGGCTATAGCCCACCCGTTTTTGTGGCCGTTTTCCACAGGATGAACTTGGCGCCCCGGCCTTCGGGCAGTCATTTTTGGGCGCGGCTGCGCCCGCGGCCTATTTTTGGCGCACGGAGGCGCCTCGCAAAGTCCCGCGCCATTCCAGGTCCGGCGGACGAAGTTGGCCCGCCCTACCCCCCAAGGCTATAGCCCACCCGTTTTTGTGGCCTTTTTCCGCTGGACCTACTTGGCGCCCCGGCCTTCGGGCGGTCATTTTTGGGCGCGGCTGTGCCCGCGGCCTATTTTTGGCACACGCAGGCGCCTCGTAAAGTCTCGCGCCATTCCGAGTCCGGCGGACGAAGTGGGCCAGCCCCGCCCCCCAAGTCTATAGCCCACCCGTTTTTGTGGGCTTTTTCCGCTGGACGAACTTTGCGCCTCGGCCTTCGGGTGGTTATTTTGTCTGCGGCTGTGACCGCGGCCAATTTTTGGCACACGGAGGCGCCTCGCAAAGTCTCGCGCCATTCCGAGTCCGGCGGACGAAGTTGGCCAGCCCCACCCCCCAAGGCTATAGCCCACCCCTTTTGGTGGGCTTTTTCCGCTGGACGAACTTGGCGCCCCGGCCTTCGGGCGGTTATTTTTGGGCACGGCTGTGCCCGCGGTGTATTTTTGGCACACGGAGGCGCCTCGCAAAGTCTCGCGCCATTCCGAGTCCGTCGGACGAAGTGGGCCAGCCCCACCCCCCAAGGTATAGCCCACCCGTTTTTGCGGGCTTTTTCCGCTGGACGAACTTGGCGCCTCGGCCTTCGGGCGGTTATTTTGTCTACGGCTGTGACCGCGGCCAATTTTTGGCACACGGAGGCGCCTCGCAAAGTCTCACGCCATTCCGAGTCCGGCGGACGAGGTTGGCCAGCCCCACCCCCCAAGGCTATAGCCCACCCCTTTTTGTGGGCTTTTTCCGCTGGATGAACTTGGCGCTGCAGCATTCGGGCGGTTATTTTTGGGCACGGCTGTGCCCGCGGTGTATTTTTGGCACACGGAGGTGCCTCGCAAAGTCTCGCGCCATTCCGAGTCCGGCGGACGAAGTTGGCCAGCCCCACCCCCCAAGGCCATAGCCCACCCGTTTATGAGGCCTTTTTCCACTGGACGAACTTGGCGCCCCGGCCTTCGGGCAGTTATTTTTGGGCGCGGCTGTACCCACGGCCTATTTTTGGCACACGGAGGCGCATCGCAAAGTCTCGCGCCATTCCGAGTCCGGCGGACGAAGTTGGCCAGCCCCACCCCCCAAGGCTATAGCCCACCCGTTTTTTTGGGCTTTTTCCGCTGGACGAAATTCGCGCCCCGGCCTTCGGGCGGTTATTTTTCGGTGCGGCAGTGCCCGCGGCATATTTTTGGCACACGGAGACGCCTCGCAAAGTCTCGCGCCATTCCGAGTCCGGCGGACGAAGTTGCACAGCCCCACCCCCCAAGGCTATAGCCCACCCGTTTTTGTGGCCATTTTCCGCTGGACGAACTTGGAACCACGGCCTTCGGGCAGTTATTTTTGGGCGCGGCTGTGCCCGCGGCCAATTTTTAGCACACGGAGGCGCCTCGCAATGTCTCGTGCCATTCCGAGTCCGGCGGACGAAGTTGGACAGCCCCACCCCCCAAGGCCATAGCCCATCCGTTTTTGTGGCCATTTTCCGCTGGACGAACTTGGAGCCACGGCCTTCGGGCAGTTAATTTTGGGCGCGGCTGTGCCCGCGGCCAATTTTTGGCACACGGAGGCGCGTCGCAAAGTCTCGCGCCATTCTGAGTCCGGCGGACGAAGTTGGCCAGCCCCACCCCCCAAGGCTATAGGCCACCCGTTTTTTTGGGCTTTTTCCGCTGGACGAACTTGGCCCCCCGGCCTTCGGGCGGTTATTTCTGTGCGCGGCTATGCGCGCGGCCTATTTTTGGCACACGGAGGTGCCTCGTAAAGTCTCGCACCATTCCGAGTCCGGCGGACGAACTTGACCAGCCCCACCCCGCAAGGCTATAGCCCACCCGTTTTTGTAGCTTTTTGCACTGGACGAACTTGGCGCCCTGGCCTTCGGGTGGTCATTTTTGGACGCGGCTGTGCGCGCGGCCTATTTTTGGCACACGGAGGCCCCTCGCAAAGTCTCGTGCCATTCCGAGTCCGGCGGACGAAGTTGGACAGCCCCACCCCCCAAGGCTATAGCCCACCCGTTTTTGTGGCCATTTTCCGCTGGACGAACTTGGAGCCCCGGCCTTCGGGCGGTTATTTTAGGGCGCGGCTGTGCCCGCTGCCTATTTTTGGCACACGGAGGCACCTCGCAAAGTCTCGCGCCATTCCGAGTCCGGCGGACGAAGTTGGCCAGCCCCACCCCCCAAGGCTATAGCCCACCCGTTTTTGTGGCCTTTTTCCGCTGGATGAACTTGGCGCCCCGGCCTTCGGGCGGTTATTTTTGGGCGCGGCTTTGCCCGCGGCCTATTTTTGGCACATGGAGGCCCCTCGCACAGTCTCGCGGCATTCCGAGTCCGGCGGAGGAAGTTGGCCAGCCCCACCCCCCAAGGCTATAGCTCACCTGTTTTTGTGGCCTTTTTCCGCTGGACGAACTTGGCGCCCCGGCCTTCAGGGGGTTATTTTTGGGCGCGGCTTTGTCCGCGGCCTATTTTTGGCACACGGAGGCCCCTCGCAAAGTCTCACGGCATTCCGAGTCCGGCGGACGAAGTTGGCCAGCCCCACCCCCCAAGGCTATAGCCCACCCGTTTTTCTGGCCTTTGTCCGCTGGACGAACTTGGCGCCCCGGCCTTCGGGCGGTTATTTTAGGGCGCGTGTTTGTCCGCGGCCTATTTTTGGCACACGGAGGCCCCTCCCAAAGTCTCGCGGCATTCCGAGTCCGGCGGACGAAGGTGGCCAGCCCCACCCCCCAAGGCTATAGCCCACCCGTTTTTGTGGCCTTTTTCCGCTGGACGAACTTGGCTCCCCGGCCTTCGGGCGGTTATTTTTGGGCGCGGCTTTGCCCGCGGCCTATTTTTGGCACATGGAGGCCCCTCGCATAGTCTCGCAGCATTCCGAGTCCGGCGGAGGAAGTCGGACAGCCCCACCCCCCAACGCTATAGCCCACCCGTTTTTGTGGCCTTTTTCCGCTGGACGAACTTGGCGCCCCGGCCTTCGGGCCGTTATTTTTGGGCGCGGCTTTGCCCTCGGCCTATCTTTGGTACGCAGTGGCCCCTCGCAAAGTCTCGTGACATTCCGACTCCGGGGGACGAAGTTGGCCAGCCCCACACCCCAAGGCTATAGCCCACTCGTTTTTGTGGCCTTTTTCCGCTGGACGAACTCGGCGCCCCAGCCTTCGGGCGGTTATTTTTGGACGCGGCTTTGCCCGCGGCCTATTTTTGCCACACGGAGGCCCCTCGTAAAGTCTCGCGGCATTCCGAGTCCGGCGGACGAAGTCGGTCAGCCACACCCCCCAAGGCTATAGCCCACCCGTTTTTGTGGCCTTTTTCCGCTGGACGAACTTGGCGCCCCGGCCTTCGGGCTGTTATTTTTGGGCGCGGCTTTGCCCGCGGCCTATGTTTAGCACGCAGAGGCCCCTCGCAAAGTCTCGCGGCATTCCAAGTCCGGCGGACGATTTTGGCCAGCCCCACCCCCCAAGGCTATAGCCCACTCGTTTTTGTGGCCTTTTTCCGCTGCACGAACTTGGCGCCCCGGCCTTCGGGTGGTTATTTTTGGGCGCGGCTTTGCCCGTGGCCTATTTTTGGCACACGGAGGCCCCTCGCAAAGTCTCACGGCATTCCGAGTCCGGCCGACGGAGGCGGCCAGCCCCACCCCCCAAGGCTATAGCCCATTCGTTTTTGTGGCCTTTTTCCGCTGGACGAACTTGGCGCCCCAGCCTTCGGGCGGTTATTTTTGGACGCGGCTTTGCCCGCGGCCTATTTTTGCCACACAGAGGCCCCTCGCAAAGACTCGCGGCATTCCGAGTCCGGCGGACGAAGTTGGCCGGCCCCACCCCCCAAGGCTATAACCCACCCGTTTTTGTGGCCTTTGTCCGCTGGACGAACTTGGCGCCCCGGCCTTCGGGCGGTTATTTTTGGGCGCGGCTTTGCCCGCGGCCTGTTTTTGGCACACGGAGGCCCCTCACAAAGTCTCGCGGCATTTCGTGTCCGGCGGACGGAGGCGGCCAGCCCCACCCCCCAAGGTATAGCCCACCCGTTTTTGTGGCCTTTTTCCGCTGGACGAACTTGGCGTCCCGGCCTTCGGGAGGTTATTTTTGGGCGCGGCTTTGCCCGTGGCCTATTTTTGGTACACGGAGGCCCCTCGCAAAGTCTCACGGCATTCCGAGTCCGGCCGACGGAGGCGGCCAGCCCCACCCCCCAAGGCTATAGCCCATTCGTTTTTGTGGCCTTTTTCCGCTGGACGAACTAGGCGCCCCAGCCTTCCGGCGGTTATTTTTGGACGCGGCTTTGCCCGCGGCCTATTTTTGGCACACGGAGGCCCCTCGCAAAGTTTCGTGGCATTCCGAATCCGGCGGACGAAGTTGGCCGGCCCCACCCCCCAAGGCTATAGCCCACCCGTTTTTGTGGCCTTTTTCCGCTGGACGAACTTGGCGCCCCGGCCTTCGGGCGGTTATTTTTGGGCGCGGCTTTGCCCGTTGTCTATTTTTGGCACACGGAGGCCCCTCGCAAAATCTTACGGCATTCCGAGTCCAGCGGAAGGAGGCGGCCAGCCCCACCCCCCAAGGCTATAGCCCACCCGTTTTGGTGGCCTTTTTCCGCTGGACGAACTTGGCGCCCCGGCTTTCTGGCGGTTATTTTTGGGCGTGGCTTTGCCCGCAGCCTATTTTTGCCACACGGAGGCCCCTCGTAAAGTCTCGCGGCATTCCGAGTCCGGCGGACGAAGTCGGTCAGCCCCACCCCCCAAGGCTATAGCCCACCCGTTTTTGTGGCCTTTTTCCGCTGGACGAACTTGGCGCCCCGGCCTTCGGGCTGTTATTTTTGGGCGCGGCTTTGCCCGCGGCCTATGTTTGGCACGGAGAGGCCCTTCGCAAAGTCTCGCGGCATTCCAAGTCCGGCGGACGATGTTGGCCAGCCCCACCCCCCAAGGCTATAGCCCACTCGTTTTTGTGGCCTTTTTCCGCTGGACGAACTTGGCGCCCCGGCCTTCGGGCGGTTATTTTTGGGCGCGGCTTTCCCTGCGGCCTGTTTTTGGCACACGGAGGCCCCTCACAAAGTCTCGCGGTATTTCGAGTCCGGCGGACGGAGGCGGCCAGCCCCACCCCCCAAGGATATAGCCCACCCGTTTTTGTGGCCTTTTTCCGCTGGACGAACTTGGCGTCCCGGCCTTCGGGAGGTTATTTTTGGGCGCGGCTTTGCCCGTGGCCTATTTTTGCCACACGGAGGCCCCTCGCAAAGTCTCGCGGCATTCCGAGTCCGGCGGACGGAGGCGGCCAGCCCCACCCCCCAAGGCTATAGCCCACTCGTTTTTGTGGCCTTTTTCCGCTGGATGAACTTGGCGCCCCAGCCTTCGGGCGGTTATTTTTGGACGCAGCTTTGCCCGCGGCCTATTTTTGGCACACGGAGGCCCCTCGCAAAGTCTCGCGGCATTCCGAGTCCAGCGGACGAAGTTGGCCGGCCCCACCCCCCAAGGCTATAGCCCACCCGTTTTTCTGGCCTTTTTCCGCTGGACGAACTTGGCGCCCCGGCCTTCGGGCGGTTATTTTTGGGCGCGGCTTTGCCCGTTGTCTATTTTTGGCACACGGAGGCCCCTCGCAAAATCTCACGGCATTCCAAGTCCAGCGGAAGGAGGCGGCCAGCCCCACCCCCCAAGGCTATAGCCCACCCGTTTTTGTGGCCTTTTTCCGCTGGACGAACATGGCGCCCCGGCTTTCTGGCGGTTATTTTTGGGCATGGCTTTGCCCGCGGCCTATTTTTGCCACACGGAGGCCCCTCGTAAAGTCTCGCGGCATTCCGAGTCCGGCGGACGAAATCGGTCAGCCCCACCCCCCAAGGCTATAGCCCACCCGTTTTTGTGGCCTTTTTCCGCTGGACGAACTTGGCGCCCCGGCCTTCGGGCTGTTATTTTTGGGCTCGGCTTTGCCCGCGGCCTATTTTTGGCACGCAGAGGCCCCTCGCAAAGTCTCGCGGCATTCCAAGTCCGGCGGACGATGTTGGCCAGCCCCACCTCCCAAGGCTATAGCCCACTCGTTTTTGTGGCCTTTTTCCGCTGGACGAACTTGGCGCCCCGGCCTTCGGGCGGTTATTTTTGGGCACGGCTGTGTCCGCGGCCTATTTTTGGCCGACGGAGGTGCCTCGCAAAGTCTCGTGCCATTTCGAGTCCGGCGGACGAAGTTGGCCAGCCCCACCCCCCAAGGCTATAGCCCACCCGTTTTTGTTGCCTTTTTCCGCTGGACGAACTTGGCGCCCCGACCTTCGGGCGGTTATTTTTGGGCACGGCTGTGTCCGCGGCCTATTTTTGGCAGACGGAGGTGCCTCGCAAAGTCTCGTGCCATTTCGAGTCCGGCGGACGAAGTTGGCCAGCCCCACCCCCCAAGGCTATAGCCCACCCGTTTTTGTGGCCTTTTTCCGCTGGACGAACTTGGCGCCCCGACCTTCGGGCGGTTATTTTTGGGCACGGCTGTGCCCGTGCCCTATTTTTGGCACACGGAGGCACCTCGCGAAGTCTCGCGCCATTCAGAGTCCGGCGGACGAAGTTGGCCAGCCCCGCCCCCCAAGGCTATAGCCCACCCGTTTTTGTGGCCTTTTTCCGCTGGACGAACTTGGTGCCCCGGCCTTCGGGCGGTTATTTTTGGGCGCGGCTGTGCGCGCGGCCTATTTTTGGCACACGGAGTTGCCTCGCAGAGTCTCGCGCGATTCCGAGTCCGGCGGACGTAGTTGGCCCGCCCCACCACCCAAGGGTCTAGCCCACCCGTTTTTGTGGCCTTTTTCCGCTGGACGAACTTGGCGCCCTGGCCTTTGGATGGTTATTTTTGGGCGCGGCTGTGCGCGCGGCCTATTTTTGGTACACGGAGGTGCCTCGCAGAGTCTCGCGCGATTCCGAGTCCGGCGGACGAAGTGGGCCAGCCCCACCCCCCCAGGCTATAGCCCACCCGTTTTTGTGACCTTTTTCCGCTGGACGAACTCGGCGCCCGGGCCTTCCGGCGGTTATTTCAGGGTGCGGCTGTATCCGTGGCCTAGTTTTGGCAAACGGAGGCGCCTCTTAAAGTCTCACGCCATTCCGAGTCCGGCGGACGAAGTGGGCCAGCCCCACCGCCCAAGGCTATAGCCCACCCGTTTTTGTGGGCTTTTTCCGCTGGATGAACTTGGCGCCCTGGCCTTCGGGCGGTTATTTTTGGACGCAGCTGTGCCCGCGGCCTATTTTTGGTACACGGAGGCGCCTCGCAAAGTCTCGTGCCATTCCGAGTCTTGGGGACGAAGTTGGCCAGGCCCACCCCCCAAGGCTATAGCCCACCCGTTTTTGTGGCCTTTTTCCGCTGGACGAACTTGGCGCCCCGGCCTTCGGGCGGTTATTTTTGGGCGCGGCTGTGCCCGTGCCCTATTTTGGCACATGGAGGCACCTCGGAAAGTCTCGCGCCATTCAGTGTCCGACGGACGAAGTTGGCCAGCCCCGCCCCCCAAGGCTATAGCTCACCCGTTTTTGTGGGCTTTTTCCGCTGGACGAACTTCGCGCCCCGGCCTTCGGGCCGATATTATTTAGCGTGGTTGTGCCAACGGCTATTTTTGGTACACAGAGGTGCCTCGTAAAGTCTCGCGCCATTCCGAGTCCGGCGGACGAACTTGGCCAGCCCCACCCCCAAGGCTATAGCCCACCCGTTTTTGTGGCCTCTTTCCGCTGGACGAACTTGCCGCCCCAGCCTTCGGGCGGTTATTTTTGGGCGCGGCTGTGCCTGCGGCCTATTTTTAACACACAGAGGTGCCTCGCAAAGTCTCGCGCCATTCCGAGTCCGGCGGACGAAGTTGGCCAGCCCCACCCCCAAGGCTATAGCCCACCCGTTTTTGTGGGCTTTTTCCGATGGACGAACTTGGCACCCCCGGCCTTCGGGCGGTTATTTTTGGGTGCGGCTGTGTCCACGGCCTAGTTTTGGCACATGGAGGCGACTCGCACAGTCTCGCGCTATTCCGAGTCCGGCGGACGAAGTTGTCCAGCCCCGCCCCGCAAGGCTATAGCCCACCCGTTGTTGTGGGCTTTTTCCGATGGACGAACTTGGCACCCCGGCCTTCGGGCGGGGATTTTTGGGTGAGGCTGTGCCCGTGCCCTATTTTTGGCACACGGAGGCACCTCCCAAAGTCTCGCGCCATTCGGAGTCCGGCGGACGAAGTTGTCCAGCCCCGCCCCCCAAGGCTATAGCCCACCCGTTGTTGTGGGCTTTTTCCGCTGGACGAACATGGCGCCTCGGCCTTCGGGCTGATATTATTGGGCGCGGTTGTGCCCGCGGCTATTTTTGGTACACAGAGGTGCCTCGCAAAGTCTCGCGCCATTCCGAGTCCGGCGGACGAAGTCGGCCAGCCCCGCCCCCCAAGGCTATAGCCCACCCGTTTTTGTGGCCTCTTTCCGCTGGACGAACTAGGCGCCCCGGCCTTCGGGTGGTTATTTTTGGGCGCGGCTGTGCCTGCGGCCTATTTTTAACACACAGAGGTGCCTCGCAAAGTCTCGCGCCATTCCGAGTCCGGCGGACGAAGTTGGCCAGCCCCACCCCCCAAGGCTATAGCCCACCGTTTTTGTGGCCTTTTTCCGCTGCACGAACTAGGTGCCTTGGCCTTCGGGCGGTTATTTTTGAGCGCGGCCATGCCCACGGCCTATTTTTGGCACACGGAGGCCCCTCGCAAAGTCTCGCGGCATTCCGAGTCCGGCGGACGAAGTTGGCGAGCCCCACCCCCCAAGGCTATAGCGCACCCGTTTTTGTGGCCTTTTTCCGCTGCACGAACTAGGCGCCTTGACCTTCGGGCGGTTATTTTTGGGCGCAGCTGTGCTCGCGGACTATTTTTGGCACACGGAGGTGCCTCGCAAAGTCTCGCGCCATTCCGAGTCCGGCGGACGAAGTTGGCCAGCCCCACCCCCTCAGGCTATAGCCCACCCGTTTTTGTGGCCTTTTTCCGCTGGTCGAACTTGGCGGCCCGGCCTTCGGGCGGTTATTTTTGGGCGCGGCTGTGCCCGTGCCCTATTTTTGGCACCCGGAGGCACCTCGCGAAGTCTCGCGCCATTCGGAGTCCGGCGGACGAAGTCGGCCAGCCCCGCCCCCCAAGGCTATAGCCCACCCGTTTTTGTGGGCTTTTTCAGCTGGACGAACTTGGCGCCCCCGGCCTTCGGGCGGTTATTTTTGGGTGCGGCTGTGTCCACGGCCTACTTTTAGCACATGGAGGCGACTCGCAAAGTCTCGCGCCATTCCGAGTCCGGCGGACGAAGTTGGCCAGCCCCACCCCCCAAGGCTATAGCCCACCGTTTTTGTGGCCTTTTTCCGCTGCACGAACTAGGCGCCCCGGCCTTCGGGCGGTTATTTCTGTGCGCGGCTTTGCCCACGGCCTATTTTTGGCACACAGAGGCCCCTCACGAAGTCTCGCGGCATTCCGAGTCCGGCGGACGAAGTTGGCCAGCCCCACCCCCCAACGCTATAGCCCACCCGTTTTTGTGGCCTTTTTCCGCTGGACGAACTTGGCGCCCCGGCCTTCGGGTGGTTATTTTTGGGCACGGCTTTGCCCACACCCTATTTTTGGCACACGGAGGCCCCTCGCAAAGTCTCGCGGCATTCCGAGTCCGGCGGACGAAGTGGGCCAGCCCCACCCCCCAAGGCTATAGCCCACCCGTTTTTGTGGCCTTTTTCCGCTGGAACGACTTGGCGCCCCGGCCTTCGGGCTGTTATTTTTGGGCGCGGCTTTTCCCACGCCCTATTTTTGGAACACGGAGGCCCCTCGCAAAGTCTCGCGGCATTCCGAGTCCGGCGGACGAAGTTGGCCAGCCCCACCCCCCCAAGGCTATAGCCCAGCCGTTTTTGTGGCCTTTTTCCGCTGGACGAACTTGGCGCCCCCGGCCCTCGGGGGGTTATTTTTGGGCGCGGGTTTGGCCGCGGCCTATTTTTGGCACACGAAGGCCCCTCGCAAATTCTCAAGGCATTCCGAGTCCGGCGGACGAAGTTGGCCAACCGCACCCCCCAAGGCTATAGCCCCACCCGTTTTTGAGGCCTTTTTCCGCTGGACAAACTTGGCGCCTCAGCCTTCGGACGGTTATTTTTGGGCGCGGCTTTGTCCGCGGCCTATTTTTGGCACACGGAGGCCCCTCGCAAGTCTCGCGGCATTCCGAGTCCGGCGGACGAAGTTGGCCAGCCCCCACCCCCCAGGGCTATAGCCCACCCGTTTTTGTGGCCTTTTTCCGCTGGACGAACTTGGTGCCCTGCCCTTCGGGCGGTTATTTTTGGCGCGTCTTTGTCCGCAGCCTACTTTTGGAACACGGAGGCCCCTCGCAATGTCTCGCGGCATTCTGCGTCCGGCGGACGAAGTTGGACAGCCCCACCCCCCAAGGCTATAGCCCACCCGTTTTTGTGGCCATTTTCCGCTGGACGAACTTGGCGCCCCGGCCTTCGGGCGGTTATTTTTGGGCGCGGCTGTGCCCGCGGCCAATTTTTGGCACACGGAGGCGCCTCACAAAGTCTCGCGCCTTTCCGAGTCTGGCGGACGAAGTTGGCCAGCCCCACCCCCCAAGGCTATAGCCCACCCCGTTTTTGTGGCCTTTTTCCGCTGGACGAACTTGGCGCCCCGGCCTTCGGCAGTTATTTTTTGGGCGCGGGTGTACCCGGGGCCTATTTTTGGCACACGGAGGCGCGTCGGAAAGGCTCGCGCCATTCTGAGTCCGGCGGACGAAGTTGGCCACCCCCACCCCCCAAGGCTATAGCCCACCCGTTTTTTTGGGCTTTTTCCGCTGGACGAAATTCGTGCCCCGGCCTTCGGGCGGTTATTTTTGGACGCGGCTGTGCCCGCGGCATATTTTTGGCACACGGAGACGCCTCGCAAAGTCTCGCGCCATTTCGAGTCCGGCGGACGAAGTTGGCCAGCCCCACCCCCCAAGGCTATAGCCAACCCGTTTTTGTGGGCTTTTTCCGCTGGACAACTTGGCGCCCCGGCCTTTGGGCGGTTATTTTTGTGCGCGGCTGTGCCCGCGGCCTATTTTTGGCACACGGAGGCATCTCGTAAAGTCACGCACCATTCCGAGTCCGGCGGATGAACTTGGCCAGCCCCACCCCCCAAGGCTATAGCCCACCCGTTTTTGTGGGCTTTTTCCGCTGGACGAACTTGGTGCCCCCGGCCTTCGGGCGGTTATTTTTGTGCGCGGCTGTGCCCGCGGCCTATTTTTGGCACATGCAGGCATCTCGTAAAGTCTCGCACCATTCCGAGTCCGGCGGACGAACTTGGCCAGCCCCACCACCCGAGGCTATAGCCCACCCGATTTTGTGGCCTTTTTGCACTGGACGAACTTGGCGCCCCGGCCTTCGGGCGGTCATTTTTGGGCGCGGCAGTGCCCGCGGCCTATTTTTTGCACACAGATGCGCCTCGCAAAGTCTCGTGCCATTCCGAGCCCGGCGGACGAAGTTGGACAGCCCCAACCCCCACGGCTATAGCCCACCCGTTTTTCTGGCCATTTTCCGCTGGACGAACTTGGAGCCCCGGCCTTCGGGCGGTTATTTTTGGACGAGGCTGTGCCCGCAGCCTATTTTTGGTACATGGAGGCGCCTCGCAAAGTCTCGCGCCATTCCGAGTCCGGCGGACGAAGTTGGCCAGCCCCACCCCCCAAGGTTATAGCCCACCCGTTTTTGTGGCCATTTTCCGCTGGACGAACTTGGAGCCCCGGCCTTCGGGCAGTTATTTTTGGGCGCGGCTGTGCCCGCGGCCAATTTTTGGCACACGGAGGCGCCTCGCAAAGTCTCGCGCCATTCCGAGTCCGGCGGACGAAGTTGGCCAGCCCCACCCCCCAAGGCTGTAGCCCACCCGTTTTTGTGGCCTTTTTCCGCTCGACAAACTTGGCGCCCCGGCCTTCGGGCAGTTATTTTTGGGCGCGGCTGTATCCGGGGCCTATTTTTGGCACACGGAGGCGCGTCGCAAAGTCTCGCGCCATTCCGAGTCCGGCGGACGAAGTTGGCCAGCCCCACCCTCAAGGCTATAGCCCACCCGTTTTTTTGGGCTTTTTCCGACGGACGAAATTCGCGCCCCGGCCTTCGGGCGGTTATTTTTGGGCGCAGCTGTGCCCGCGGCATATTTTTGGCACACGGAGACGCCTCGCAAAGTCTCGCGCCATTCCGAGTCCGGCGGACGAAGTTGGCCAGCCCCACCCCCCAAGGCTGTAGCCCACCCGTTTTTGTGGCCTTTTTCCGCTGGACAAACTTGGCGCCCCGGCCTTCGGGCAGTTATTTTTGGGCGCGGCTGTATCCGGGGCCTATTTTTGGCACACGGAGGCGTCTCGTAAAGTCTCGCACCATTCCGAGTCCGGCGGACGAAGTTGGCCAACCGCACCCCCCGAGGCTATAGCCCACCCGTTTTTGAGGCCTTTTTCCGCTGGACGAACTTGGCGCCCCGGCCTTCGGGCGGTTATTTTTGTGTGCGGCTGTGTCCGCGGCCTATTTATGGCACACGGAGGTGCCTCGTAAAGTCTCGCACCATTCCGAGTCCGTCGGACGAACTTGGCCAGCCCCACCCCCCCAAGGCTATAGCCCACCCGTTTTTGTGGGCTTTTTCCGCTGGATGAACTTGGCGCCCCGGCCTTCGGGCGGTTATTTTTGTGCGCGGCTGTGCCCGCGGCCTATTTTTGGCACACGGAGGCGCCTCGTAAAGTCTCGCACCATTCCGAGTCCGGCGGACGAACTTGGCCAGCCCCACCCCCCCAAGGCTATAGCCCACCCGTTTTTGTGGCTTTTTTCCCTGGTCAAACTTGCCGCCCCGGCCTTCGGGCGGTCATTTTTGGGCGCGGCTGTGCCCGCGGCCTATTTTTTGTACACGGAGGCGCCTCGCAAAGTCTCGTGCCATTCCGAGCCCGGCGGACAAAGTTGGACAGCCCCACCCCCCAAGGCTATAGCCCACCCGTTTTTGTGGCTTTTTTCCGCTGGACGAACTTGGCGCCCCGGCCTTCGGGCAGTTATTTTTGGGCGCGGCTGTACCCGGGGCCTATTTTTGATACACGGAGGCACGTCGCAAAGTCTCGCGCCATTCCGAATCCGGCGGACGAAGTTGGCCAGCCCCACCCCCCAAGGCTATAGCCCACCCGTTTTTTTGGGCTTTTTCCGCTGGACGAACTTCGCGCCCCGGCCTTCGGGCAGTTATTTTTTGGCGCGGCTGTGCCCGCGGCATATTTTTGGCACACGGAGACACCTCGCAAAGTCTCGCGCCATTCCGAGTCCGGCGGACGAAGGTTCCCAGCCCCACCCCCCAAGGCTATAGCCCACCCGTTTTTGTGGGCTTTTTCCGCTGGACGAACTTGGCGCCCCGGCCTTCGGGCGGTTACTTTTGTGTGCGGCTGTGCCCGCGGCCTATTTTTGGCACACGGAGGCGTCTCGTAGAGTCTCGCACCATTCCGAGTCCGGCGGACGAACTTGGCCAGCCCCACCCCCCAAGGCTATAGCCCACCCGTTTTTGTTGGCTTTTTCCGCTGGACGAACTTGGCGCCCCAGCCTTCGGGCGGTTATTTTTGTACGCGGCTGTACCCGCGGCCTATTTTTGGCACACGGAGACGCCTCGTAAAGTCTCGCCCCATTCCAAGTCCGGTGGACGAAGTTTGCCAGCCCCACCCCCCAAGGCTATAGCCAACTCGTTTTTGTGGGCTTTTTCCGCTGGACGAACTTGGCGCCCCGGCCTTCGGGCAGTTATTTTTGTGCGCGGCTGTGTCCGCGGCCTATTTTTAGCACATGGAGGCGCCTCGTAAAGTCTCACACCATTCCGAGTCCGGCGGACAAACTTGGCCAGCCCCACCCCCCAAGGCTATAGCCCATCCGTTTTTTTGGGCTTTTTCCGCTGGACGAAATTCGCGCCCCGGCCTTCGGGCGGTTATTTTTGGGCGCGACTGTGCCCGCGGTATATTTTTGGCACACGGAGACGCCTCGCAAAGTCTCGCGCCATTTCGAGTCCGGCGGACGAAGTTTGCCAGCCCCACCCCCCAAGGCTATAGCCAACCCGTTTTTGTGGGCTTTTTCCGCTGGACAACTTGGCGCCCCGGCCTTTGGGCGGTTATTTTTGTGCGCGGCTGTGCCCGCGGCCTATTTTTGGCACACGGAGGCGCCTCGTAAAGTCTCACACCATTCCGAGTCCGGCGGACGAACTTGGCCAGCCCCACCCCCCAACGCTATAGCCCACCCGTTTTTGTGGCCTTTTTGCACTGGACGAACTTGGCGCCCCGGCCGTCGGGCGGTCATTTTTGGGCGCGGCTGTGCCCGTGGCCTATTTTTGGCACACGGAGGCGCCTCGCAAAGTCTGGTGCCATTCTGAGTCCGGCGGACGATGTTGGACAGCCCCACCCCCCAAGGCTATAGCCCACCCGTTTTTGTGGCCTTTTTGCACTGGACGAACTTGGCGCCCCGGCCTTCGGGCGGTCATTTTTGGGCGCGGCAGTGCCCGCGGCCTATTTTTGGCACACGGAGGCGCCTCGCAAAGTCTCGTGCCATTCCGAGTCCGGCGGACGAAGTTGGACAGCCCCACCCCCCAAGGCTATAGCCCACCCGTTTTTGTGGCCATTTTCCGCTGGACGAACTTGGAGCCCCGGCCTTCGGGCAGTTATTTTTGGGCGCGGCTGTGCCCGCGGCCAATTTTTGGCACACGGAGGCGCCTCGCAAAGTCTCGCGCCATTCCGAGTCCGGCGGACGAAGTTGGCCAGCCCCACCCCCCAAGGCTGTAGCCCACCCGTTTTTGTGGCCTTTTTCCGCTGGACAAACTTGGCGCCCCGGCCTTCGGGCAGTTATTTTTGGGCGCGGCTGTATCCGGGGCCTATTTTTGGCACACAGAGGCGCGTCGCAAAGTCTCGCGCTAATAACCGCCTGAAGGCCGGGGCGCCAAGTTCGTCCAGCGGAAAAAGACCACAAAAACGGGTGCGCTATAGCCTTGGGGGGTGGGGCTGGCCCACTTCTTCCGCCAGACTCGGAATGGCGCGAGACTTTGTGAGGCGCCTCCGTCTGCCAAAAATAGGCTGCGGGCACAGCCGCGCCCAAAAACATCCGCCCGAAGGCCGGGGCGCCAAGTTCGTCCTGCGGAAAAATGCCACAAAAACGGGTGGGCTATAGCCTTGGGCGGTGGGGCTGGCAAACATCGTTCACCGGACTCGGAATGGCGCGAGACTTTGCAAGGCGCCTCCGTGTGCCAAAAATAGGCCGCGGGCACAGCCGCGTCCAAAAATAACCGCCCCAAGGTCGGGACTCCAAGTTCGTCCAGCGGAAAAAATCCACCAAAACGGGTGGGCTATAGCCTTGGGGGGTGGGGCTGGCCGACTTCGTCCGCCGGACTCGGAATGGCGTGAGACTTTGTGAGGCGCCTCCGTGTGCCAAAAATAGGCCGCGGGCACAGCCGCGCCCAAAAATAACCGCCCGAAGCACGGGGCGCCATGTTCGTCCAGCGGAAAAAGGCCACAAAAACGGGTGGGCTATAGCCTTGGGGGGTGGGGCTGGCCGACTTCGTCCGCCGGACCCGGAATGGCGCGAGACTATGCGAGGCACCTCCGTTTGCCTAAAATAGGCCGTGGGCAAAGCCGCGCCCAAAAATAACCGCCCGAAGGCCGGGGCGCCAAGTTCGTCCAGTGGAAAAAGGCCATAAAAACGGGTGGGCTATAGCCTTGGGTGGTGGGGGCTGGCCAACTTTGTCCGCCGGACTCGGAATGCCGCGAGACTTTGCGAGGGGCCTTCGTGTGCCAAAAATAGGCCGCGGGCAAAGCCGCACCCAAAAATAACCGCCCGAAGGCCGGGGCGCCAAGTTCGTCCTGCGGAAAAAGCCCACAAAAACGGGTGGGCTATAGCCTTGTGGGGTGGGGCTGGCCAACTTCGTCCGCTGGTCTGGAAATGGTGCGAGACTTTGCGAGGTGCCTCCGTGTGCCAAAAATTGGCCGCGGGCACAGCCGCGCTCAAAAATAACCGCCTGAAGGCCGGGGCGCGAAGTTCGTCCAGCGGAAAAAGGCCACCAAAACGGGTGGGCTATAGCCTTGGGGGTTGGGGCTGGCCAACTTCGTCCGGCGGACTATGAATAGCGCGAGACTTTGGGAGGTGCCTCCGTGTGCCAAAAAATAGGCCGCGGGCACAGCCGCGCCCAAAAATAACCGCCCGAAGGCCGGGGCGCCAAGTTCATCCAGCGGAAAAAGCCCACAAAAACGGGTGCGCTGTAGCCTTGGGGGGTGGGGCTGGCCAACTTCGTCCGCCGGACTCGGAATGGCACGAGACTTTGCGAGCCACCTCCGTGTACCAAAAAAATGCCGCGGGCACAGCCGTGCCCAAAAATAACCGCCCGAAGGCCGAGGCGCCAAGTTCGTCCACCGGAAAAAGCCCACAAAAACGGGTGGGCTATAGCCTTGGGGGGTGGGGCTGGCCGACTTTGTCCGCCGGACCCGGAATGGCGCGAGACTATGCGAGGCACCTCCGTTTACCAAAAATAGGCCGTGGACAAAGCCGCACCCAAAAATAACCGTCCGAAGGCCGGGGCGCCAAGTTCGTCCAGCGGAAAGAGGCCACAAAAACGGGTGGGCTATAGCCTTGGGTGGTGGGGCTGGCCAACTTCGTCCGCCGGACTCGGAATGCCACGAGACTTTGCGAGGGGCCTCCGTGTGCCAAAAATAGGCCGCGGCCAAAAGCCGCGCCCAAAAATAACCGCCCGAAGGCCGGGGCGCAAAGTTCGTCCAGCGGAAAAAGCCCACAAAAACGGGTGGGCTATAGCCTTGGGGGGTGGGGCTGGCCAACTTCGTCCGCCGGACTCGGAATGCTGCGAGACTTTGCGAGGGGCCTCCGCGTGACAAAAATAGGCCTCGGGCACAGCTGCACACAAAAATAACTGCCCGAAGCACGGGGCGCCAAGTTCGTCCAGCGGAAAAAGGCAACAAAAACAGGTGGGCTATAGCCTTGGGGGGTGGGGCTGGCCAACTTCGTCTGCCGGACCCGGAATGGCGCGAGACTATGCGAGGCACCTCCGTTTGCCAAAAATAGGCCGTGGGCAAAGCCGAACCCAAAAATAACCGCCCGAAGGCCGGGGCGCCAAGTTCGTCGAGCGGAAAAAGGCCACAAAAATGGGTGGGCTATAGCCTTGGGGGGTGGGGCTGGCCAACTTCGTCCGCCGGACTCGGAATGGCGCGAGACTTTGTGCGGCGCCTCCGTGTGCCAAAAATATGCCGTGGGCACAGCCGTGCCCAAAAACAACTGCCCGAAGGCCGGGGCGCCAAGTTCGTCCAGCGGAAAAATGCCACAAAAACGGGTGGGCTATAGCCTTGGGGGGTGGGGCTGGCCAACATCGTCCGCCAGCCTCGGAATGGCGGGAGACTTTGCAAGGCACCTCCGTGTGCCAAAAAGTGGCCATGGGCACAGCCGCGCCCAAAAATAACCGCCCGAAGGCCGGGGCGCCAAGTTCGTCCTGCGGAAAAAGGCCACCAAAACGGGTGGGCTATAGCCTTGGGGGGTGGGGCTGGCCATCTTCGTCCGGCGGACTAGGAATAGCGCGAGACTTAGGGAGGTGCCTCCTTGTGCCAAAACTATGCCGCGGGCACAGCCGTACCCAAAAATAACCGCCCGAAGGCTGGGGCGCCATGTTCGTCCATCGGAAAAAGGCCACAAAAACGGTTGGGCTATAGCCTTTGGGTTTGGGGCAGGCCGACTTCGTCCGCCGGACTCGGAATGGCGCGAGACATTGTGAGGCCCCTCCGCGTGCCAAAAATAGGCCTCGGGCACAGCTGCGCCCAAAAATAACTGCCCGAAGCACGGGGCGCCATGTTCGTCCAGCGGAAAAAGGCCACAAACACGGGGGGGCTATAGCCTTGGAGGGTGGGGCTGGCCGAGTTCGTCCGCCGGACCCGGAATGGCGCGAGACTATGCGAGGCACATCCGTTTGCCAAAAATAGGCCTTGGGCAAAGCCGCGCCCAAAAATAACCGTCCGAATGCCGGGGCGCCAAGTTCGTCCAGCGGAAAAAGGCCACAAAAACGGGTGGGCTATAGCCTTGGGTGGTGGGGCTGGCCAACTTCGTCCGCCGGACTCGGAATGCCGTGAGACTTTGCGAGGGGCCTTCGTGTGCCAAAAATAGGCCGCGGGCAATGCCGCGCCCAAAAATAACCGCCCGAAGGCCGGGGCGCCAAGTTCGTCCAGCGGAAAAAGGCCACAAAAACGGGTTGGCTATAGCCTTGGGGGGTGGGGCTGGCCAACTTCGTCCGCCGGATTCGGAATGCCACGACACTTTGTGAGGGGCCTCCGCGTGCCAAAAATAGGCCTCGGGCACAGTTGCACCCAAAAATAACTGCCCGAAGCATGGGGCGCCAAGTTCGTCTAGCGGAAAAAGGCCACAAAAACGTGGTGGGCTATAGCCTTGGGGGGTGGGGCTGGCCGACTTCGTCCGCCGGATTCGGAATGCCGCGACACTTTGCGAGGGGCCTCCGCGTGCCAAAAATAGGCCTCGGGCACAGCTGCACCCAAAAATAACTGCCCGAAGCATGGGGCGCCAAGTTCGTGTAGCGGAAAAAGGCCACAAAAACGGGTGGGCTATAGCTTTGGGGGGTGGGGCCGGCCAACTTCGTCTGCTGGACCCGGAATGGCGCGAGGACTATGCGAGGCACCTCCATTTGCCAAAAATAGGCCGTGGACAAAGCCGCGCCCAAAAATAACCGCCCGAAGGCCGGGGCGCCAAGTTCGTCCAGCGGAAAAAGGCCACAAAAACGGGTGGGCTATAGCCTTGGGTGGTGGGGCTGGCCAACTTCGTCCGCCGGACTCGGATGGCCGCGAGACTTTGCGAGGGGCCTCCGTGTGCCAAAAATAGGCCGCGGGCAAAGCCGCGTCCAAAAATAACCACCCGAAGGCTGGGGCGCCAAGTTCGTCCAGCGGAAAAAGGCCACAAAAACGGGTTGGCTATAGCCTTGGGGGGTGGGGCTGGCCCACTTCGTCCGCCAGACTCGGAATGCCGCGAGACTTTGCGAGGGGCCTCAGCGTGACAAAAATAGGCCTCGGGCACAGCTACACCCAAAAATAACTGCCCGAAGCACGGGGCGCCAAGTTCGTCCGGCGGAAAAAGGCAACAAAAACTGGTGGGCTATAGCCTTGGGGGGTGGGGGCTGGCCAACTTCGTCTGCCGGACCCGGAATGGCGCGAGACTATACGAGGCACCTCCATTTGCCAAAAATAGGCCGTGGACAAAGCCGCGCCCAAAAATAACCGCCCGAAGGCCGGGGCGCCAAGTTCGTCCAGCGGAAAAAGGCCACAAAAACGGGTGGGCTATAGCCTTGGGTGGTGGTGCTGGCCAACTTCGTCCGCCGGACTCGGAATGCCGCGAGACTTTGCGAGGGGCCTCCGTGTGACAAAAATAGGCCGCGGGCAAATCCGCGCCCAAAAATAACCACCCGAAGGCTGGGCGCCAAGTTCGTCCAGCGGAAAAAGGCCACAAAAACGGGTTGGCTATAGCCTTGGGGGGTGGGGCTGGCCAACTTCGTCTGCCGGACCCGGAATGGCGCGAGACTATGCCAGGCACCTCCATTTGCCGAAAATAGGCCATGGGCAAAGCCGCACCCAAAAATAACTGCCCGAAGGTCAGGGTGCCAAGTTCGACCAGCGGAAAAAGGCCACAAAAATGGGTGGGCTATAGCCTTGGGGGGTGGGGCTGGCCGACTTCGTCCGCCGGACTCGGAATGCCGCGAGACTTTGCGAGGGGCCTCCGCATGACAAAAATAGGCCTCGGGCACAGCTGTACCCAAAAATAACTGCCCGAAGCACGGGGCGCCAAGTTCGTCCGGCGGAAAAAGGCAACAAAAACAGGCGGGCTATAGCCTTGGGGGGGTGGGGCTGGCCAACTTCATCTGCCGGACCCGGAATGGCGCGAGACTATGCGAGGCACCTCCATTTGCCAAAAATAGACCGTGGACAAAGCCGCACCCAAAAATAACCGCCCGAAGGCCGGGGCGCCAAGTTCGTCCAGCGGAAAAAGGCCACAAAAACGGGTGGGCTATAGCCTTGGGTGGTGGCGTTGGCCAACTTCGTCCGCCGGACTCGGAATGGCGCAAGACTTTGCGAGGGGCCTCCGTGGTGCCAAAAATAGGTCGCGGGCAAAGCTGCGCCCAAAAATAACCACCCGAAGGCTGGGGCGGCAAGTTCGTCCAGCGCAAAAAGGCCACAAAAAACGGGTTGGCTATAGCCTTGGGGGGTGGGGCTGGCCAACTTCGTCCGCCGGACTCGGAATGCCGCGAGACTTTGCGAGGGGCCTCCGCGTGACAAAAATAGGCCTCGGGCACAGCTGTACCCAAAAATAACTGCCCGAAGCACGGGGCGCCAAGTTCGTCCGGCGGAAAAAGGCAACAAAAACAGGTGGGCTATAGCCTTGGGGGGTGGGGCTGGCCAACTTCATCCACCGGACTCGGAATGGCGCGAGACTTTGTGAGGCGCCTCCGTGTGCCAAAAATAGGCCGCGGGCACAGCCGTGCCCAAAAACAACCGCCCGAAGGCCGGGGCGCCAAGTTCGTCCAGCGGAAAAAAGCCACAAAAACGGGTGGGCTATAGCCTTGGGGGGTGGGGCTGGCCAACATCGTTTGCCGGACTCGGAATGGCGCGAGACTTTGTAAGGCACCTCCGAGTGCCAAAAGGTGGCCGTGGGAAAGCCGCGCCCAAAAATAACCGCCCAAAGGCCGGGGCGCCAAGTTCGTCCAGCGGAAAAAGCCCACAAAAACGGGTGGGCTATAGCCTTGTGGGGTGGGGCTGGCCAACTTCGTCCGCTGGTCTCGGAATGGGGCGAGACTTCGCGAGGCGCCTCCGTGTGTCAAAAATAGGCCGCGTGCAGAGCCGGGACCAAAAGAACCGCCCGAAGGCCGGGGCGCCAACTTCGTCCAGCGGAAAAAAGCCCACAAAAAACGGGTGGGCTATAGCCTTGGGGGGTGGGGCTGGCCCACTTCGTCCGCCAGACTCGGAATGTCGCGAGAGTTTGCGAGGGGCCTCCGCGTGCCAAAAAATAGGCCTCGGCACAGCTGCACCCAAAAATAACTGCCCGAAGCACGGGGCGCCATGTTCGTCCAGCGGAAAAAGGCCCCAAAAACGGGTGGGCTATAGCCTTGGGGGGTGGGGCTGGCCCACTTCGTCCGCCAGACTCGAATGCCGCGAGACTTTGCGAGGGGCCTCCGTGTGCCAAAAATAGGCCACGGACAAAAACCGCGCACCAAAAATAACCGCCCTGAAGGCCGGGGCGCCAAGTTCGTCCAGCGGAGAAAGGCCACAAAAACGGGTGGGCTATAGCCTTGGGGGGTGGGGCTGGCCGACTTCGTCCGCCAGACTTGAAATGTCGCGAGAGTTTGCGAGGGGCCTCCGCGTGGCCAAAAATAGGCCTCGGGAACAGCTTGCAACCCAAAAATAACTGCCCGAAGGACGGGGCGCCAAGTTCGGTCCAGCGGAAAAAGGCCCCAAAATGGGTGGGCTATAGCCTTGGGGGGTGGGGCTGGCCAACTTCGTCTGCCGGACCCGGAATTGGCGCGAGAGTATGCGAGCCACCTCCGTTTGCCAAAAATAGGCTGTGGGCAAAGCCGCGCCCAAAAATAACCGCCCGAAGGCCGGGGGCGCCAAGTTCATACAGCGGAAAAAAGGCCACAAAAACGGGTGGGCTATAGCCTTGGGGGGTGGGCTGGCCAACTTCGTCCGCCGGACTCGGAATGCCGCGAGACTTTGTGAGGGGCCTCCGTGTGCCCAAAAAATAGGCCACGGGCAAAGCCCGCGCCCAAAAATAACCACGCGAAGGCCGGGGCGCCAAGTTCGTCCTGCGGAAATAGCCCACAAAAACGGGTGGGCTATAGCCTTGGGGGGTGGGGCTGGCCAACTTCGTCCCCGGACTCGGAATGGCGGCGAGACTTTGTGATGCACCTCCGTGTGCCAAAAATAGGAACGGACACAGTTGCGCCCAAAAATAACCGCCCGAAGGCCGGGGCGCCAAGTTCGTCCAGCGGAAAAAGCCCAGAAAAAACGGGTGGGCTATAGCCTTGGGGGGTGGGGGCTGCCCACTTCGTCCGCCGGACTCGGATGGTGCGACACTTTGCACGGTGCCTCCGTGTGCCAAAAATGGGCCGTGGGCACCGCCGTACCCAAAAATATAACCGAGGCCGAAGGCCGGGGCGCCAAGTTCGTCCAGTGAAAAAGCCCACAAAAACGGGCGGGCTATAGCCTTGGGGGGTGGGGCTGGACAACTTTGTCCGCCGGACTCGGAATGGCGTGAGACTTTGCAATGCGCCCCTGAGCGCCAAAAATAGGCCGTGGGCACAGCCGCGCCCAAAAAATAAACACCCGAAGGCCGGGGCGCCAAGTTCGTCCAGAAGAAAAAGGCCACAAAAACGGGGTGGGCTATAGCCTTTGGGGGTGGGGCTGGCCGACTTCGTCCGCCACACTCGAAATGGCGCGAGACTTTGCGAGGCCCCTCCGTGTGCCAAAAATAGGCCGCGGGCACAGCCGCGCCCAAAAATAACCGCCCGAAGGCCGGGGCGCCAAGTTCGTCCAGCGGAAAAAGGCCACAAGAACGGGGTGGGCTACAGCCTTGGGGGGTGGGGCTGGCCAACTTCGTCCGCCGGACTCGGAATGGCGCGAGACTTTGCGAGGCACCTCCGTGAGCCAAAAATAGGACGCGGGCACAGCCACGCTCAAAGATAACCGCCTGAAGGCTGGGTCGACAATCGTTCCAGCGGAAAAAGGCCACAAAAACGGGTGGGCTATAGACTTGGGGGATGGGGCTGGCCAACTTCGTCCGCCGAACTCAGAATGGCCCGAGACTTTGCGAGCGGCCTCCGTCGTGTGCCAAAAATAGGCCGTGGGCACAGCCGCGCCCAATAATAACCACCCGAAGGCCGGCGCGCCAAGTTCGTCCAGCGGAAGAAGGCCACAAAAACGGGTGGGGCTATAGCCTTGGGGGGTGGGGCTGGGCAACTTCGTCCGCCGGACTCGGAATGGCGCGAGACTTTGCGAGCGGCCTCCGTGTGCCAAAAATAGGCCGCGGGCACAGCCGCGCCCAAAAATAACCGCCCGAAGGCCGGGGCGCCAGGTTCGTCCAGCGGAAAAAGGCCACAAAAACGGGTGGGCTATAGCCTTGTGGGGTGGGGCTGGCCAACTTCGTCCGCTGGTCTCGGAATGGGGGCGAGACTTCGCGAAGGCACCTCCGTGTGTCAAAAATAGGCTGCGTGCAGAGCCGGGACCAAAAAGAACCGCCCGAAGGGCCGGGGCGCCAACTTCGTCCAGCGGAAAAAAGCCCACAAAAACGGGTGGGCTATAGCCTTGGGGGGTGGGGCTGGCCCACTTCGTCCGCCAGACTCGGAATGTCGCGAGAGTTTGCGAGGGGGCCTCCGCGTGCCAAAAATAGGCCTCGGGCACAGCTGCACCCAAAAATAACTGCCCGAAGCACGGGGCGCCATGTTCGTCCAGCGGAAAAAGGCCCCAAAAACGGGTGGGCTATAGCCTTGGGGGTGGGGCGGGCCCACTTCGTCCGCCAGACTCGGAATGCCGCGAGACTTTGCGAGGGGCCTCCGTGTGCCAAAAATAGGCCACGACAAAGCCGCGCCCAAAAAATAACCGCCTGAAGGCCGGGGGCGCCAAGTTCGTCCAGCGGAAAAAGGCCACAAAAACGGTGTGGGCTATAGCCTTGGGGTGTGGGGCTGGCCAACTTCGTCCGCAGGACTCGGAATTGCGCGAGACTTTGTGAGGCACCTTCCGTGTGCCAAAAAAAATAACTGCCCGAAGGCCGGGGCACCAAGTTCGTCCAGCGGAAAAAGGCCACAAAAACGGGTGGGCTATAGCCTTGGGGGGGTGGGGCTGGCCAACTTCATCCGCCGGACACGGAATGGCGCGAGACTTTGCGAGGCACCTCCGTGAGCCAAAAATAGGACGCGGGCACAGCCACGCTCAAAGATAACCGCCTGAAGGCTGGGTCGACAATGTCGTCCAGCGGAAAAAGGCCACAAAACGGGTGGGCTATAGACTTGGGGGATGGGGCTGGCCAACTTCGTCCGCCGAACTCAGAATGGCCCGAGACTTTGCGAGCGGCCTCCGTGTGCCAAAAATAGGCTCGGTGGGCACAGCCGCGCCCAATAATAACCACCCGAAGGCCGGCGCGCCAAGTTCGTCCAGCGGAAGAAGGCCACAAAAAACGGGGTGGGCTATAGCCTTGGGGGGTGGGGCTGGGCAACTTCGTCCGCCGGACTCGGAATGGCGCGAGACTTTGCGAGCGGCCTCCGTGTGCCAAAAATAGGCTGCGGGCACAGCCGGCGCCCAAAAATAACTGTCCGAAGGCCGGGGCGCCAGGTTCGTCCAGCGGAAAAAGGCCACAAAAATGAGTGGGCTATAGCATTGGGGGGTGGGGCTGGCCAACTTCATCCGCCGTACTCGGAATGGCATGAGACTTTGCGAGCGGGGTCCATGTGCCAAAAATAGGCCGCGCGCACAGCCGTGCCCAAAAATAACCGCCCGAAGGCCGGGGGCGCCAAGTTCGTCCAGCGGAAAAAGGCCACAGAACGGGGTGGGCTACAGCCTTGGGGGGTGGGGCTGGCCAACTTCGTCCGCCGGACTCGGAATGGCGCGAGACTTTGCGAGGCACCTCCGTGAGCCAAAAATAGGACGCGGGCACAGCCACGCTCAAAAGATAACCGCCTGAAGGCTGGGTCGACAATTAGTCCAGCGGAAAAAGGCCACAAAAACGGGTGGGCTATAGACTTGGGGGATGGGGCTGGCCAACTTCGTCCGCCGAACTCAGAATGGCCCGAGACTTTGCGAGCGGCCTCCGTTGTGCCAAAAAATAGGCCGTGGGCACAGCCGCGCCCAATAATAACCACCCGAAGGCCGGCGCGCCAAGTTCGTCCAGCGGAAGAAGGCCACAAAAACGGGTGGGCTATAGCCTTGGGGGGTGGGGCTGGGCAACTTCGTCCGCCGGACTCGGAATGGCGCGAGACTTTGCGAGCGGCCTCCGTGGTGCCAAAAATAGGGCCGCGGGCACAGCCGCGCCCAAAAATAACTGCCCGAAGGCCGGGGCGCCAGGTTCGTTCCAGGCGGAAAAAGGCCACAAAAATGAGTGGGGCTATAGCCTTGGGGGTTGGGGCTGGCCAACTTCATCCGCCGTACTCGGAATGGCATGAGACTTTGCGAGCGGGGTCCATGTGCCAAAAATAGGCCGCGCGCACAGCCGTGCCCAAAAATAACCACCCGAAGGCCGGGGCGCCAAGTTCGTCCAGCGGAAAAAGGCTACAAAAACGGGTGGGCTATTATAGCCTTGGGGGGGGGGGGGCTGGCCCACTTCGTCCGCCAGACTCGCCTTGGGGGGTGGGGCTGGCCAACTTCGTCCGCCAGACTCGGAATGGCGCGAAACTTTGCGAGCGGCCTCCGTTTGCCAAAAATAGGCCGCGGGCACAGCTACACCCAAAAATGACCGCCCGAAAACCGGGGCGCCAAGTTCGTCCAGCGGAAAAAGGCAACAAAAACGGGTGGGCTATAGCCTTGGGGGGTGGGGCTGGCCAACTTCGTCCGCCGGACTCGGAATGCTACGAGACTTTCCGAGCGGCCTCCGTTTGCCAAAAATAGGCCACGGGCACAGCCGCACCCAAAAATAACCTCCCGAAGGCCGGGGCGCCAAGTTCTCCCGCGGAAAAAGGCCACAAAAACAGGTGGCTATAGCCTGGGGGGGTGGGGCTGGCCAACTTCGTCCGCCGGACTCGGAATGGCGCGAGACATTGTGAGCGGCCTCCGTGTACCAAAATTAGGCCGCGTGCACCGCCGCGCCCCAAAAATAACCACCCGAAAGCCGGGGCGCCAAGTTCGTCCAGCGGAAAAAGCCACAAAAACGGGTGGGCTATAACCTCGGGGGGTGGGGCTGGCCAACTTCGTCCGCCGGACTCGGAATGGCGCGAGACTTTGCGAGCGGCCTCCATATGCAAAAAACAGGCCGTGGGCACAACCGCGCCTAAAAATAACCGCCCGAAAGGCCGGGGCGCCATGTTCGTCCAGCGGAAAAAGGCCACAAAAACGGGTGGGCTATAGCCTTGGGGGGTGGGGTTGGCCAACTTCGTCCGCCGGACTCGGAATGCCGCGAGACTTTACGAGCGGCCGTCTGTGTGATAAAAATAGGCGCGGGCATAAGCGCACCCAAAAATAACTGCCCGAAGGCCGGGGCGCCAAGTTCGTCCAGCGGAAAAAGGCCACAAAAACGGGTGGGCTATAGCCTTGGGGGGTGGGGCTGGCCAACTTCGTCCGCCAGACTCGGAATGGCGCGAAACTTGCGAGCGGCCTCCTCCGTTGCCAAAAATAGGCCACGGGCACAGATACACCCAATAATGACCGCCCGAAAACCGGGGCGCCAAGTTCGTCCAGCGGAAAAAAGGCCACAAAAAATGGGAGGGCTATAGCCTGGGGGGGTGGGGCTGGCCCACTTCATCCGCCGGGCTCGGAATGCCGCGAGACTTTGCGAGGGACCTCCGTGTTCCAAAAATAGGCCGCGGTCAATACCTCGCCCAAAAATAACCGCCCGAAGGGCGGGGCGCCCAGTTCGTCCAGCGGAAAAAGGCCACAAAAATGGGTGGGCTATAGCCTTGGGGGGTGGGGCTGGCCAACTTCGTCCGCCGGGGCTCGGAATGCGGTGAGATTTTGCGAGGGGCCTCCGTATGCCAAAAATAGGTTGCGGGCACAGCCGTGTCCAAAATAACCACCCGAAGGCCGGGGCGGCAAATTCGTCCAGCGGAAAAAGGCCACAAAAACGGGTGGGCTATAGCCTTGGGGGGTGGGGCTGGCCAACTTCGTCCGCCGGACTCGGAATGCCGCAAGACATTGCGAGGCGCCTCCATGTACCAAAAATAGGCCGCGGGCACAGCCGCGCCCAAAAATAACTGCCCGAAGGCCGGGGCGCCAAGTTCGTCCAGCGGAAAAAAGGACACAAAAACGGGTGGGCTATAGCCTTGGGGGGGTGGGGCTGGCCAACTTCGTCCGCAGGACTCGGAATTGCGCGAGACTTTGCGAGGCACCTTCCGTGTGCCAAAAATAGGCCGCGGGCACAGCCACGCCCAAAAATAACGGCCCGAAGGCCGGGGCGCCAAGTTCGTCCAGCGGAAAAAGGCCACAAAAACGGGTGGGCTATAGCCTTGGGGGGTGGGGCTGGCCAAACCTTATCCGCCGGACACGGAATGGTGCGAGACTTTGCGAGGCACCTCCATTTGCCAAAAATAGGCCGCGGGAACAGCCGTGCCCAAAAATAACTGCCCGAAGGCCGGGGCGCCAAGTTCGTCCAGCGGAAAAATGCCACAAAAACGGGTGGGCTATAGCCTTGGGGGGTGCGGCTGGCCAACTTCGTCCGCCGGACTGGGAATGGCGCGAGACTTTGCGAGCCACCTCTGTGTGCCAAAAATAGGCCGCGGGCACAGCCGCGCCCAAAAATAACCACCGATGGCCGGGGCGCCACGTTCGTCCAGCGGAAAAAGCCCACAAAAAACGGGTGGGCTATAGCCTTGGGGGGTGGGGCTGGCCAACTTCGTCCGCCGGACTCGGAATGCCGCAAGACATTGCGAGGCACCTCCATGTGCAAAAAATAGGCCGCGGGGCACAGCCGCGCCCAAAAATAACTGCCCGAACGCCGGGGCGCCAAGTTCGTCCAGCGGAAAAACGCCACAAAAACGGCTGGCTATAGCCTTGGGGGGTGGGGCTGGCCAACTTCGTCCGCAGGACTCGGAATGGCGCGAGACTTTGCGAGGCACCTTCCGTGTGCCAAAAATAGGCCGCGGGCACAGCCACGCCCAAAAATAACCGCCCGAAGGCCGGGGCGCCAAGTTCGTCCAGCGGAAAAAAGGCCACAAAAACGGGTGGGCTATAGCCTTGGGGTGTGGGGCTGGCCAACTTCGTCCGCAGGACTCGGAATTGCGCGAGACTTTGTGAGGCACCTTCCGTGTGCCAAAAAAAATAACTGCCCGAAGGCCGGGGCACCAAGTTCGTCCAGCGGAAAAAGGCCACAAAAACGGGTGGGCTATAGCCTTGGGGGGTGGGGCTGGCCAACTTCATCCGCCGGACACGGAATGGCGCGAGACTTTGCGAGGCACCTCCATTTGCCAAAAATAGGCCGCGGGAACAGCAGTGCCCAAAAATAACTGCCCGAAGGCCGGGGCGCCAAGTTCGTCCAGCGGAAAAATGCCACAAAAACGGGTGGGCTATAGCCTTGGGGGGTGCGGCTGGCCAACTTCGTCCGCCGGACTGGGAATGGCGCGAGACTTTGCGAGCCACCTCTGTGTGCCAAAAATTAGGCCGCGGGCACAGCCGCGCCCAAAAAATAACCACCCGATGGCCGGGGGCGCCACGTTCGTCCAGCGGAAAAAGCCCACAAAAACGGGTGGGCTATAGCCTTGGGGGGTGGGGCTGGCCAACTTCATCCGCCGGACTCGGAATGCCGCAAGACAATGCGAGGCACCTCCATGTGCCAAAAATAGGCCGCGGGCACAGCCGCGCCCCAAAAATAACTGCCCGAAGGCCGGGGCGCCAAGTTCGTCCAGCGGAAAAAGGCCACAAAAACGGGTGGGCTATAGCCTTGGGGGTGGGGGCTGGCCAACTTCTTCCGCAGGACTCGGAATGGCGCGAGACTTTGCGAGGCAACCTTCCGTGTGCCAAAAATAGGCCGCGGGCACAGCCACGCCCAAAAATAACTGCCTGAAGGCCGGGGCGCCAAGTTCGTCCAGCGGAAAAAGGCCACAAAAACGGGTGGGCTATAGCCTTGGGGGGTGGGGCTGGCCAACTTCATCCGCCGGACTTGGAATGGCTCGAGACTTTGCGAGGGGCCTCCGTGTGCCAAAAATAGGCCGCGGCCAAAGTCACGCCCAAAAACTAACCGCCCGAAGGGCGGGGCGCCCAGTTCGTCCAGCGGAAAAAGGCCACAAAACTGGGCGGGCTACAGCCTTGGGGGGTGGGGCTGGCCGACTTCGTCCGCCGGACTCGGAATTCGTCGAGATTTTGTGAGGGGCCTCCGTATGCCAAAAATAGGCCGCGGGAACAGCCGCGTCCAAAAATAACCGCCCGAAGGCCGGGGCGCCAAGATCGTCCAGCGGAAAAAGGCCACAAAAACGGGTGGGCTATAGCCTTGGGGGTGGGGCTGGCCAACTTCGTCCGCCGGACTCGGAATGGCGCGGAGACTTTGCGAGGCACCTTCCGTGTGCCAAAAATAGGCCGCGGGCACAGCCGCGCCCAAAAATAACCACCCGATGGCCGGGGCGCCACGTTCGTCCAGCGGAAAAAGGCCACAAAAACGGGTGGGCTATAGCCTTGGGGGGTGGGGCTGGCCAACTTCGTCCGCCGGACACGGAATGGCGCGAGACTTTGCGAGGCGCCTCCGTGTGCCGAAAATAGGCCGCGGGCACAGCCGCACCCAAAAAATAACCGCCCGAAGGCCGGGGCGCCAAGTTCTTCCGCGGAAAAATGCCACTAAAACGGGTGTGCTATAGCCTTGGGGGGTGGGGCTGGCCAACTTCATCCGCCGGACTCGGAATGGCGCGAGACTTTGCGAGGCACCTTCCGTGTGCCAAAAATAGGCCGCGGGCACAGCCGTGTCCAAAAATAACCACCCGAAGGCCGGGGCGGCAAATTCGTCCAGCGGAAAAAGGCCACAAAAACGGGTGGGCTATAGCCTTGGGGGGTGGGGCTGGCCAACTTCGTCCGCCGGACCTCGGAATGCCGCAAGACATTGCGAGGCGCCTCCGTGTGCCGAAAATAGGCCGCGGGCACAGCCGCACCCAAAAATAACCGCCCGAAGGCCGGGGCGCCAAGTTTTTCCAGCGGAAAAATGCCACTAAAACGGGTGTGCTATAGCCTTGGGGGGTGGGCTGGCCAACTACGTCCGCCGGACCTCGGAATGGCGCGAGACTTTGCGAGGCACCTCTGTGTGCCAAAAATAGGCCGCGGGCACAGCCGCGCCCAAAAATAACCGCCCGAAGGCCGTGGCGCCAAGTTCGTCCAGCGGAAAGATGCCACAAAAACGGGTGGGCTATAGCCTTGGGGGGTGGGGCTGGCCAACTTCGTCCGCAGGACTCGGAATTGCGCGAGACTTTGTGAGGCACCTTCCGTGTGCCAAAAATAGGCCGCGGGCACAGCCACGCCCAAAAATAACTGCCCGAAGGCCGGGGCACCAAGTTCGTCCAGCGGAAAAAGGCCACAAAAACGGGTGGGCTATAGCCTTGGGGGGTGGGGCTGGCCAACTTCATCCGCCGGACACGGAATGGCGCGAGACTTTGCGAGGCACCTCCATTTGCCAAAAATAGGCCGCGGGAACAGCAGTGCCCAAAAATAACTGCCCGAAGGCCGGGGCGCCAAGTTCGTCCAGCGGAAAAATGCCACAAAAACGGGTGGGCTATAGACTTGGGGGGTGCGGCTGGCCAACTTCGTCCGCCGGACTGGGAATGGCGCGAGACTTTGCGAGCCACCTCTGTGTGCCAAAAATAGGCCGCGGGCACAGCCGCGCCCAAAAATAACCACCCGATGGCCGGGGCGCCACGTTCGTCCAGCGGAAAAGCCCACAAAAACGGGTGGGCTATAGCCTTGGGGGGTGGAGCTGGCCAACTTCATCCGCCGGACTCGGAATGCCGCAAGACAATGCGAGGCACCTCCACGTGCCAAAAATAGGCCGCGGGCACAGCCGCGCCCAAAAATAACTGCCCGAAGGCCGGGGCGCCAAGTTCGTCCAGCGGAAAAAGGCCACAAAAACGGGTGGGCTATAGCCTTGGGGGGTGGGGCTGGCCAACTTCGTCCGCAGGACTCGGAATGGCGCGAGACTTTGCGAGGCACCTTCCGTGTGCCAAAACTAGGCCGCGGGCACAGCCACGCCCAAAAATAACTGCCCGAAGGCCGGGGCGCCAAGTTCGTCCAGCGGAAAAAGGCCACA